>MU001682.1:942173-968512 GCA_010093515.1 Lineolata rhizophorae | reverse complement strand
GATGGTGGTGGTGTCACTAGGTGGTTGGTGTCACTGCGTGGTGGATTACGTTAGTGTACATTTTGTTCGCTTTGGCTGTCTATTGTTCTAGCTATTAACTTAACGTGCGATACTTGTTCTGTTTGATACAAGATCGTGGACGAATTACTCGTACCGACAATGCAGCAGCGACTAGATGTCAAGATTCTATTTATGGCTCAAAATTCTATTACCATATTACTACAGTTACATTTTTTGGCTGACCTCTGCCTACAACATAAACGCACTGCTACGTAAGATGTAGCATATGCACTAGTTCTCTACTACCTCATGATTTTTAAAGAGCCTCCCTCATAGTATATGTAAGCCATATTTCACCAGCATCACTCCGTCACTCTCGCAAGACGGAATTATTAGAAAATGGAATTATAGATACAGTACCTCAATAAAGCTAAAGTGCTCTCAATAAAATGCAACCAGGAATATCGAAAATAGGTTTCCATTCTCTTTGTGCTATAGTAGACAAACTCTATACTCAAACTTCATAACTGCTATTGTACCAAAGTGGTGAAGGTATACAATGGGAGAAAACGAGTAAATTCTACATGACATGTCTACAATGTCTATCCTAACCCAAACTATTTCAGGAAAGTAACTTTCACGTGTGATTTGGTGCTACCTTTCCTAGTCATCACAATGATCAAAGATTCGCGCTTGCACGTTGTTTCAAGCCTTTGGTAACATGGCTGATTGTTAACGACACCACCTAGAAATATTCACACCCTCTACAGGGCGTCGGTGATGCTGGGGTCATCACAAGCGACTTCTATTCAGTTGACGACTGAGCTACAGTTATTGTGTATCTCGGTGAAGCACTTCTGCCCACAGGCTGTTCAGACATGTCTCAATTATTGAGACTCAATTCAGCCCTCTCTGCTATTTTAGAAATATGTGATGGAACTCTGTTGGACTCTCAAACTTCTTCCCTTAGGGTATATAACCCGGCCAAAATCCAACTTTCTTGGAATAGCTGGCCGATTCGATATCTACAAGGGCACTCCAAAGAAACAGATCAGCCTCTGACTTCTGTCCGTCTTTAGCGTATCACCGATACAATTTTTTTTTAAATAAAATGGAAACGATGCACCCTCCGGGACAGGCCGCAGCTGGCGGTGCTGGAGGTGGCGGCCGCCGCGGCGGCAGCAGGAAGGGCTCTGCCCGTCAACCTGGCCTCGGGCGGAGGAAGACGGGCTGCCTGACCTGCCGCCAACGCAGGATTCGGTGCGATGAAGCCAGGCCTGTGTGTACTAACTGCCGGCGCACGCAGAGAGGTCCCCACTCGCGACAGTGTCGTTGGGATCCGGAGACGAGTGTGGCCACGGGCCGGGTGAGCCGTGATGCAGGACGGACCGGAGGAGCCGCGACTCCGACTGCGCATCGACAGTGACGGGGAACCCAAATCCCGCAAAGTAACGCCCTGGCTCTTCAAAGCATTGCGCTAAATCTCCCGCCAAACTTTCCGCTCAACTTTCCGCTCAACTTTCCACTCAGCTTTCCGCCCAACCCTCCTGCCAATCCTCCAGCCAATCCTCCAGTTGATCCCGCAGCCAGTCTTCCAGCCAGTCTTCCAGCGAACCCTCTAGGCAACCCGCAGGGTAGTAATGGCGGTCATGAGCATGGCTTCGGAGAACCTACCACACCTATAATGCCTATAGCGCACGAGTACATTGGCCAGATTAGAGCTCAGTTGCCGGCTCAGGGCTATGCGCCAGTGGGACAGGTTCCAGCCATGAATTTGCAGCCTGGATTAGGCCATCCGGACCACGAATTCAATGAGTTCGGAGCTCCTATGCCTCAGCCGTTTCTTCCCCAGCAGCAGCAGGTTGTATCGAGTGCCACAAACGTTGAAGCGCAGCCGCCGGACCCGGCGTACACGCAGCCACCACAGCATCAGGACGATTTCATACCACCACGGCAGCAACCGAGACTCTGCTCGCCTTTCCTGTTCGAGGAACGCCAGCCTTGGCCTGCTCAGCGGAATTTGGCCCCCGAAGTCCCCCAGCGTGCTTCCACCACTCTCCCACCGCATCAAGCGTTGTCTCGGCCCGTACACGGAGTCGCCCCCGAACCCCGTCTGGTGCCACGCAATTTTCATATATTGCGGGAGAACGGCGCTATTCCACTTCAGCCGGAAACCACGCAATACATCCCAACCCGGCCCATGGATCCGTCACTTTTGGTGTCCGACCACCCTCCAGTTACGCCAGTTCATCAGCAACTGCTTCATCCTGACAGAGTTGTACCCCTCATTGCCGGCAGAACCATCGCTACAACTTCCCGCGCCCCTATTGATCCGCAGCTACAGCAGACGGGTAACCCGATGGAACGTTATCGATTCGGTTTTCCGCCCGTTAACTCCGAGTTTGATAACACGGACTCTCTTTCGGGGATTTAATATGAAGTCAGACGCGAAGACAAGCAAGTGGTGCTGCCTTGGAGAGAACTAGAAGGCGGTTGATGGATAGCGGAGTGATAAGGTTTTGAAGGCAGAACGCTGGCGGTTGATGAATGTCTAGAGTGCAAGCATTCGAGTGCAGAATGTTGAAGGTTTTAAAAGAAAAGAAGGCGCATCCAAGAGCGGCAGATTGATGGACAAGAAAGAGATGATGATGACGTAAAATACCGTCAAAAGACTTCAAAAAGCAGCTATAAGCTATGATACAGAGACGGTCATAACGATTTGGATAAATAACCATAAAGCCTAAGCGAGGTAGATAGCTATAGGCAAAATTCACGTACATGATGAGCAGAATATGAACTACGGCTGTGGGCCTCTAAATTTTGCAGAAACTATGCGCTTATACTTCCTACCCAATGCTTTCTGTCCTCGCTTCTACGCTACACCTCACGACTGCAATCAGCGCCATGATGTAAGACGGCGCATAGGTAGACATTTATGGTATCATACAAAGCCGGCGTTGAGGTTTTCTGCACGTCATCCATGTCACCTCTAATACTTCAGTTTTAACACGCTGTTAAAACTAGACTCTAATACAGCGACGCAACGACACTACAGAGCTTCCTTATCCACGCATATCATGTGCGTGTCTACGAACGACCGATGCTATAACCGCGAAACCTGTAGCAGTGGCAGGACTTTTAGTTGGGTTTTGGATAATACACACGACTGCCAAAACACCCTTCGCTGTCAAAATACGTTAAATTTGCAAACTCTGCTCGCAGTCACAGAACTCACCATCGAACGCGAGTATGTTTTCAGGTACGCGTACATACGCTCTCCATCGTGATCCAGCAGCTAATAAAACGTCATGCACAGCCAGGTCTATTCATGACCTCTCTACGAGAACGACTCGAGTCGACAATAATGTCATTAAGTTGTATTTTGCCATGCAAGAGAGCAGATACCCCAATACATTGGTCTGTTTCCGGACATAGATCCCATACCACAACCCTTGACAAGGTCCTTCCATGCGCGCAGCTACGGCCGGCCTTCTACCACTGCGACAGACTTTCATGGTTATGCGCCATGACAGGGAAAGAGCAGAATTCTTGGATGGAAGATAGCTTGAGAGCCGACAGTCCTTTCGGGGGCGTTGTCTAGATTGAGGACTTTTATCTAGGGGTTTCTATCTTGATCATCAGGTGTTTATGTTGTCTCATAACGAAGTTTTCGTCTGGTGTTCCGGTGCTGCAGGGCTACCCAAAAGGTATTACAGTCGCGCCAACTCAGCTATTCTTGACTGATCTAACAATGCTGTTATAGTTCAACCATACTACACATAAATTGCGGCAGTGGATGAATGGCATGACGCATATGTGGAAACGTTTTCTACATATGGTACAAATGTATGCTCTATCCTCAAATTCCAGCCAAAGCAACCAAGCCGAACGCATCTAGAGCTCTCTTTACATCGCTTCATGAGTTGGATGTGTACGTATGCTCGCCGTTTGTCTTGCTAAGCCCTCGAAAACAACTTGGTGCATATTACAATGCATGCTAAATACAAGCGCTAATGATTTGTTAGGTGTTCATCCACCTCGACATACAGCCGCGTCTATTCCTTTCACGTTCTTCGACCGACCGTCGTTTACCTCGCCGTACGGCATGTTTCGTCCATAGGTAGAGATAATAATACGCGGGGTTGACGAGGGGAGCAAGCCCTAGTGCAAGCAACATTGTAGTGTGATGGAAACCGATTCGCCATTGTTTTTGCGCCGCCATACGTTCCATATTTTTTTCTTCTCTCTTTAACTTGGAGAGAAAATATGGCTAGGCTGCGTCCAATACGTGATATGTGGATAAATTCCTTCGCCGTTTCTCGATAGTTTCGTGTGGGATCAGTCTTGTACAAACTAACCTTTCAATGAGTTTGTTAGCCATCGATGCCTCATGGAAGGCAGTTTGAACTGCTCATGCCCTACAAATACATATCATGAGCCTCATTCCAAGATAGACTCGGATTATTTCTTTAGCCATGCTTTATACATATCGTCTGCTCTAGACCTGCTATATGTAGTTGAACCTCCATTCATATTTTCACGATGGTACAGCCGACACTTATGGCGAAACACATCCAGTGCATCTCTACACGGAAAAAAAAAAGAAAGGGCCAAGTATGATGTCGTCTTAAGATCCATATCGACAGCTCGTTCAAGTGCACCGTACTTCATTCCCTTGTCACCTTAGCGGTCGAAAGACTAACGTATCTCCGTGTCGCGATGCTGCTTCTTGTTTTTGAAAACAGTATGGATGTATTGTAGTATCGGGTCTACAATCACTACTCTTAGCCGGCCTCTCAAGATACTAGATATCGTTGTTCTATCAATGTTTTACGCTCCCAAGTAGCAAGCTCTGTCGTAATGCTTCCCTCTACATTGTATGGCCTAGTTTGTGCCAGCAGCACAGGCGCTCGACCACTCAAGCCTTTTGATGTTTCACGCGCCTGAATCATGGGTTTTCGTCGAGCAACAGCTCCACAATATGGAGTGCGCTTTGGCGGATTCAAGAGCTGGATGTCGCAATGTACAAGCGTCGATTGAGGTTTTGACTCTTCCACGATGAATTTTGCGATGGTTAGGTGACTGGTTGGCATGCTCGAGCTCTTGACGGATGCAATCCGCGGACCTCGCTTGGTTGAGTCTCTCTAACACGGTCTATCACCGATAACCCGGGTCAGCAATAGCTATTAAGAGAGAAAATCACACAAAATGTACCGTGTTATTGTAACTTGGAGCTGCGCTATCCTGAGACAGTCGCGTTCCTCGTGACGCGCTTTCTTAGCGCCTACCGGCCACCTCACACTTGCGGTCGTGGCGCCGTGAAGATAGACACGCAGGCTCAGTAGCAAGTTCCAAGTGTATGATACAGCGTCAACCTAGGCAACAAGATTCTAGACGAGAGGTCGGCACTGTTGAGAGTGATTCCGCGTATGACGATGCTGGCCCGGCAAATAGGCTATCGTGGGCTTCGTGTTACTCGACACTTTTGCTTCGTAAGCGAAATTCAACGGCTTTTTTGCGGATATTGGCGAAAAGACATTAGATGAGACCAGGTGACCAGTCCACATGTAGCTACAGCCCCCGGTACTTAGCAACCTGTGCAGTCGGCCGGCCACAGTCTCACACAAAATTCATAATGTGGATGACACTGCCGAGCAAGGCAGATAGGTGTTAGCACACTGCAGAAGGTAACATTCTAACACCGACAACTGCGTCGAGTAGAGGTGGGTCAACACCAAGAGCTACTATCACGACGTTCTGCCGCAGTTGTTAGCATACCGTACCTCATCGGCAACCAACACTACATTTGCACACCGCGTTCTGTTCAACCGTTTTCTTCCTCAGGTACTTGCACAAGGCAAGACGAATGATGAAAAAAAAAATGGTTATTGAGGTTGTTAAACCTCTAAACAATTGGGACGTGCCCGGGTTAATCAGAAATTAGACGATACTTTCTTAGAGGATACTTCAAAGGCCAGATAAGCCTGACCTTAGATTATACTTCAAAAATGATCCGACAAGCCCACAAATTAGACGATACTTGAAATCTGGCTAGATGAACCGAGCCAGAGAAATTGCAGACACTAAAAAGCTGTCTGAGATCTCTGCAGATCGACCTAGAACAATAGGTGGCAAGCCACCAGCGTGTAGGCTGTGCTTTGCACAGCAAAATCATTGACTTCAGCTGAAGAATTGTGTAGGAAAACTTAGCTTAGTTATGTTTTGATGAGAATTCCAGAGGAAGATGAAGATTGCAGGCGCGAAACCTTTAAGGGTACCAAAAATTCCGTCAACACTAGGACTGTGTGCTAGACAACAATCCAGGTTTGACAAGTCTCCAAAAATGGAGCAAGAGCTTTTTGCGTCATAATGGCTGAGACAACCCGACAAGCCGGGATAGTGTAGCCCGCGCCAGGCGCGGCGTTAACTTTCCCAAGGTAAAGGATTGGGGAGGAGTGAGGACTCACTTATGCTATGGTATTACCCATCACACCCGTGACACTGTCGCGCCTCAAACATGTGGAAAAAAGAAGAGAAGGAAGGGTGCCCGAGCTTGGGGGGTTTTTATACCTTTAGCGGCGAAGTTTCTCGTGACAATGTTTAGTAAGCTATCTTAGGCAGCGACACTTAGTAGTCAAGAATGGTAGGCACGGCCTAATTGGGGTAGGTGCCGCAATCGATTATAGGAATTATGGAGTAGCATGACGGACTAATCTCGAGACATCGGCTTGGATGGATCAATGGCAATTCTATTACTGCTATCTACAATGTTAGCATGCAAGAGTTCAATTCCTTCACGATATTACAGCATCAAGTCATACCTAATGTGCGTTGCTTGGGCGAGACACGTGTGTTTTGAAGTCACTCATCCAGTCGCGTACTTTGGAGCTTCCTGCGAGGCAGTAAGGTGGCAAATATCAGCCGAAAGACCCGTAAATTCGGAAAAACGCCACAATAGTTAGCACTCGCCTCAAAGCGCAGGACTTAGTAACATCACAAACATATCCTATGCGGCGTGGTGGGGGTATTGGAAAATTATCACAGAGAAGAGACAATTCTCAGCATGCAGAAACACCCAAAAGCTTGAATGTATGATGTTCCCGACAAGCTTATCGTAGGGGGGGCGATACATTTACAAACACGCTGGACATTACAAGGACACCTATTCACCATCCCTTTTATGAACATTATAGAACTACACCTATTATCGTTGTAAAATGAAGTGGTAATATAAATACATGTTGCTTGCAAGGTATTTTTTAGGTATAGGTAGACCATTTTGGTGTTGTGGGCGGTGTTTGTGCTCTGGGTGTGGTGGTGCGTCTCTTGGGACACATCTCGCCACCATTACCGCAATTGTATGTACAACAGCTATTAATTAGAAACAAACGAAATTATTTCTCTCATGTATGCCTAATTATGAGATCTATGGGCAATTGTGCGGCTAATCCAAGTGCGTACTTAACTGGTTGGGCAGACAATCCACCACAGCAATCACGTTTCTAACTCTAGATCAGCCTTTACCCAACAATTTTAGACTAAGCAAACAGCAGACCAAGCAACAGGGGCATCACACTAGAAAATTCATAGCAAAGTGCACTAAAACAGGCAACCATTAGACATAACTTCTGCAGCAAGGTGAATAAACTTCACTAGTTGGTGATACCAATATAGGCAAACCTGTAAGCGAGCATGATACTGTCCCGTCCCAGCGTCACGCTGTCCAGGCGAACGCTGACATCAGCAGGTTGCTGACAAAGCTGGGTCACTGGAAACTTCCTCGACAAAGGTATAAAAACCCTCCCAAGGTCGCGCACCATCCCTCCTTTTCTTCTTCAGCTCTCTTAGCCTTTTGGCTTTGATCAAACGAAGTATCTGTTCAATACAGTTTAATCGCTGTATCGGGGTCTATGGACCCTAGTGATTAATCTAGTTTTTGGCATTCGCCTGGGGGGCCTTCTGGGCTTGCTCATCCCCCTGGGCATTGTGTCGCTCGTCTTACACTACATCGGGCTGATGCGAACTCCCCTTGACTCTTTTTCATCATTCTTCCTACCTTGGGTAGGTGTCTGAAGAAGAAAATTTGCTGTTTCTCACTTGTGATGTTTGGGGTTTGCCACTTTGATGGTGTTGTGTCGGATGCCCATAATGTATGTGGGTGTGTACGTAGCTACATACCAACGCTGCTGTATCCACGACATGATATTTCTCGCTTACTGCATGGCGTTGATGCAATTTTGCGCCCGCTTATGCGAGAGCAAATGTAGCAAAACCTGCAATTTGGAAGTGTCTCGGCTCACGATGTCGGTCACAACACTTAGCTAGGTAGCGAGCATACGCCGCCCATTCTATTGCTTAATTATAGGATATTGTAGCAGCGCTGATACTGTCAAGCGTGTTGATTTGCGTATAATGTCGATGCAATAGAGGCGTATGGTCTCCTTGTTCATTTCGCGACGGCGGCGCGTCTCGACGCGTATGAGAGCGACTTGCGACACAGTATAGTACAGCATGCCACTCCTTCAAAATTGCTTTACCTGAAGACATCAGATCTAGCTAAATTTTCTAATAGCCTCGGTTTTATCTTACCTTAATGGCGATGTAAACCCATAAATCGTTCGAAGACTTGCTCGCAATATCGCCTCAAATATTCATTGAAAAAAGCCTCAGGCCGTGAAAATTGCACCACCAACCCTCAACGCAGCAAATCCAATGCGCACATCATGCTTTCCTTTATATCAACTCATCGATCATATACGAATACGTCTTATATGCGGTCCGCCAGCATGAGCCTTTCGGAGTTTTACATTGAAGAGGTTAACCACGTCCTATAGCTCATCCCGTGCACGATGCCTGCCGTCGCAGCAGTTCCAACAACCACAGCGATGCTATTAGAACGGCTTCTTTCTCGATCACATTCGATCGCATAGCAGACAGGAATACGTATGCCTCTTAGGAGACAGCCCAGAGTACCAGGAGAATTGAGATCTTCGAGAGCGATACCAACCGGCCGGGATCACCATGTGTATTCATGGGCAAGCCCGCACAGAGCGTATTTAGCTGCATTTAAACTTCTTCCATGCCACATTTGCTTTGCAAGACATTAGGATAGCGGGTTAGTACCGTGTGGATCACTATACCTACAATCTATATTCGACCAGGGGACATCGTGGAAGACGTACTGTGGTGGAACTTGTTTCGAGAACATTCAGGGATCTGAGGCAAAACGAAAAGGTCTCGTAGTGTTATTGGTGACATTGTAGAGCTATCTAAACCACATCGTTTGGTGGGATCGCTGTCTCGTCGGTCGGCTAAGCAAACTAAAATAGACATTGCGATGTGTTTCGCCACCTATAATTACTTCACAGGTCTATCGGAAGCATAGACTCCTTCAAAAACACTTACAAAGGCGCCGGCTAGGTGTTAAAGCTGGCCGAGGGATTACTTTTCTTGATATTAGTGTTGTGGTCTTAGCTGCTGACAATTATCATGGCCGGAAGCCGCCTGAGTCCTAGGCTATGGCTAAAGAGGTCATAATGCTAGCGACTGCCTTATAGACATATTTGAAATTCTATCGCGGAACGAATAAGTTTCATTGTTTCCAAAGCGTCCACAAATTGCGGGGAGAATGGGAAAGACACTATTATCAACAACCTCACGGCGTGAACAGTATCAGGTGATATATGAGAATTAGGATAGGGATCGTCGCTCTAGTCTGTTTGGGTCTTTGGCACATGAGAAGCACCGTATGGGTAAAAGTTGCTTCACAGTGTTCGCTGAAATGACATTGGGACATTTCTCTCGTGGAATTTGGCAAGGGTTGCTGCTATACTAAGTATAGCTTCATGGGTGATCTAACTTGTCCTTTGTGATGGGAAGGCTAATCAAATTGTACATACGCCGAGGAACGCTCATTCGCTAAAGATGTCTCTATGGCGTCGCTTGAAACAGTGATTCAAGCGGAATGAGCTTCGTCGCCGACTGCAGCTTGAATCCACAACGCATCGCAACAGACGACATTGTACGCACTGTTACTTTTGGAACTGTTTGAATGCGCTATTAACGGGAGCTGAAGAAAAGAGGCTGCACACGGTGAGAGATACCTTTGCAATGATAATTACTCGATGGATTTATCTGAACTGTGCTCTCAATTAAGAGGGGCAGCATCACCGCCACGGGCAGCCTGAACTATTAAACTATTAACATTGGCTCTGGAAGACATAGCATCACGGAATGGGTCACCTGGCGCCATACGGGCCTGCGCTATCGCCCGTGGATTGGAGCATAGCCCCAAGACTTTCCGTTCACCTCGGAAGCGTTACATCTACTTGCGCCATGGATCATGTGTTACGCTGCCCCATGAGCTCAAATCGGTCTCGCCCAAGGTATAAATTCTGCTCCTCGCCCTCTTTTTTTCCACTCGTCCTTCTTCCTTCTTCAACCTTGTCTTTAAAATACTCACCAGGGAAGAAAGGACACCTTCTGTTACCTATCCTCTCCTCTTCTCCTTCGCCTTTCCAAGCCGCTGCAAGGCCTTTCTGAATGTCGCCCTTCGCGCTATTCATTGCGCAGCTCACGTTTACCCGTGTCCCACAGAACCGGTCGGGACAAGGGTTCGTGGCACACATTCTGTCCGTGCCCGCCAGGACTAGCCGGGGTGATGGTTCGAGGTACGAAAAAGGCAACACGAGCGTGGCCTTGTTAGACGCCTTTGCCCTATCGTCGAGAAAGCCTTCGCCAAAAGTGAGCATATCTACGTTTCCGACCGTATATCGTGGCAGGGCTAACCACAGCTTCACGCGCAGAACAAAGACTAGAGGCCGGGGCCCGCTGGTAGTACACCATTACTATCGGCGGGAGCAAGGCTAGCGGGCATGGCGGGTTTCGAAGAAGAACCAGACCATCTTCTCTTGCCGTTTGACCAACCAGATCTAAATGCTTGAGCACTTCGCATCTTTCCAATAGCATGACAATACATGGTATCGCAAGATCAAGCAGCTATCGTATTGGGCCTGGTTTTCGGGCTTGCTCATCGCGGAGGGAGCTCTGGAGCAATTACAACTTGCTGGCTCCGGCACGGGCAAATATCGTTCCAGGACTTGAATTTTGCTGGCGGTACAGGCGAGCCTCCAGCAAATATACTTCACACTACGGCAATACATGCCAAGTCAATCCGCATCGAGCAACTGGATGGCTTGCTTGCGAACTAGCCTGCTCGCTTCCATTCAGGTGATTGCGGAATCCGGCAGTCAGAACCACCCTGCAGAGGCAAGGTGTACAGGTCTCAAAACACCAGTTTTGCAATCCACAAAAACCAACCAACCACACGGCCTCCAATTATTAGCAAATATAGTAGGTAACAGCTAGGGCAGCATCTTTGATTGGCCTTCACTCACTAATATTTCTTGGTTGTCTTAAACAGCTACCCACCTCCTATCTATTCGCAGATTCCTTCCTCATCGTAACATGAAGCCTTCTTTCATTCCTTCGCACAAACACCGATCTCTACGGTTTCGCCCTCACCGGTCAGCAACAAAAACATCCTGGCATTTGAGGACAAAAGTAAACAAGTCGTGGGAGTGGAAAGGACGACAACTCGGATTTCAGAATCTGGGTATTGGAACTTCACGAATTGCAGAAGACGGCAGCAATCTAGGAGCAAAAATATTGGTCACTAGACCATGGTACAAGCTTGGAAAATGGTCGCTTAGCATTTTGCCATCGGCACACTCGCGTCAGACTTTCTAGTTCAATCGAACCGTCACACTCTATCTGGGGAACTAGACGACATCCCTCCACCCTCATTCCCCATACCTTGAGCCATAAAGGGCATGGCTCTTGGCGATCTACGGGAGAGCCCGCTACAGGATGCGGCTCTGCCTGGTGGCGTGCACCAGCGTCCTGAAGCAACATTCTCAAGTCGCTGCGGCGGTGCCCCGTACCAGTCTTCTCGCCGACCATGATGTCGGCTCATGCAAACTGAAGCCGGTGGCCGACTCCGCAGCGATTGGCACCACCACCATTGCCGAAAGTATGTCGGCCCTTCAGATCAACGAGACAAAACGACGGTCCGCTGAGCGGACTCAAATTCAGAGCGGGGGAGCTGTTCGTCGAAGCAGACATGGGCCGGCTGCAAACTGCGGCGGCCGGCGAGAGGAGGAGCTTATATCACGGCGCTGGGGCCGATGCCAGCGCCATAAGTGCGGCCGCTGAACGGCCAAAGATGAAAACGTTAGGATGGGACATGAATCCCCTCCTCGCTTTGCCATTTTTAATGGCCTCATAATGGGATCTCCGAGGACCCCAATATCCTCGCCTCGACAGCTGGGCGACTTAATCGCCATAGACATGGCATCCACGATAAAGCGAACGACTATCGCTGTCCAGTCCTCAACTGCCCACGCCACATGGGTGGTTGGGGACGAAAAGATCAGTGGGAGAGTCTGGTCGGGGACGAAAAGACCAGACAGAGGGCCTGGTCGAAAAGACCAATGGGTGACACATAAGGGTGGCGGTGTGGTATCTAGTCCATCATATATGGACTCGACGAAATCCGCTGCAAAGCAGCAACTGTCGCCCGGGCGACTAACTACAGCCGGTCCCCTCGAACGAGGGGACCGATTCACTTGCCGCCGGATCGGGGGCTGCTCAGTCTACGACATTGCAAGGAATCCTCTTGCCCGGACTTCAGCAGCTAAGTCCACTAAAGGTGGACTTACAAAGCATCCGCTGCTGGCAGCGGAGCATGGAATCTCGGCCAACATGTCCCAGAGGGACCTAACAAGTTCGGTAACGGCCCGGCCGACAGTTGTCGGCCTCAACAAATTAGCCTGGAGGAAATTGACCTAGACAAGGCGTGTTCCTCCGGGCTGGGGACGAGAGGACGAAAGGGAGGTCGGGGGCCGACGACGGCGTGGAATCGCACGTAATACGCGAGTGGGAGGAGGAGGGGGAGGAGGAGTGGGAGGAGGAGTGGGAGGAGGAGTGGGAGGAGGAGTGGGAGGAGGAGTGAGAGGAGGAGTGAGAGGAGGAGTGGGAGGAAGAGTGGGAGGAGGAATGGGAGGGGGGGTGGGAAGAGAGTGGGAGGAGGCGAGCATCGTCGCCCGGGTGTTCGTCGGCGACGCGTCCGCGGCCGACAAGGCAAAGCACAAGCAGCTGGATTGGCGGCGAAAGACCGAGCTCGCCCACGTCGATACCATGCCGCTCTCGGAGCTCCATCGCCTCTTCGGCCGCATCACGCCCGTGCCGCTCGACACCAGCATGTTCGGCGGTCCCATCGCGGGAGGCCGGGGGACAATGTCCTGGCCGCGCGACGACGAGGAGGGGGAGCCGGAGCTCGGCCAGGGCGAGGCCGACAACTTCCGGCGGCCGTCTAGTCTCGCCGGCGCTAACCAGCACAAAGGTTGCACTTGTGCAGCGAGTTGCCGAACAGATCGTGCCTACTGTCCGTGGCAGGACAAGGGGGGGGGTTGCCATCAGTACACCCCGGCCGAACACGCCCTCAGACGTCGATAGGACGTCTCAATCCAAAAGCTATGCCGCGCGCTCGGCGTCAGCTCCAGAGACGTGATGAGCCGCGGCCGCCTGAAGCCTTCATAATCCATCTCCCGCTTCTATCTTCGGCCGGAGAGCGCGATGCTGATGGAAGCACGTGGGGCCGGAGGTAAAAAGCGGGAGGGGGTGGGGGAGAGGTCGCAGCCCACCCACTCTCCAGTCGAGCTCATCGACCCATGTCGCCTCTCGCAACAGAAGACGGTCAGGACTTCCAGCCTTAGCTCGGGAAGTCATGGGGAGTTGCTCGACCTAGGTTCGGAAAGCGCAGAGGAAGGGTGTCAGGTACCAGGTTGGAGAACCTCGTGTCGCCCAAAGCAGTAGCGACCAGAATAACACCTGAGCGCGCACTTCCGGCGCTCTGGTTTATGACCCCCTTCTCTTTCTCCTCAGAAAGGCGGCCAAACGCCACCTTATAGAAGTGGACCCTCTGAAGAGCAACCAGAACAAGTCGAGATTTCTTGGACGCTTCATGGATGGATACGAGCTCTGGCTTTTCTTGATCCGAATAAAGACCGGAATGGTCGCGGAGACAATATTCGCGCATCATTTCACCCAAAATTGTCTGTCTTCATGCGAACACGCCAAAGACACTTCCTGCTTGCCACTGACTACGAACACTGTCGTCGAGATCTACGAAGAGGAACTAGGCCTAAAGGCGTCAGAAAATGAAGAGCCTGGTGTGTCGTGTAATTATTGATGGGCAGGAAGGCCATGAAGAATGGTGATCTTATCGAGAACAGGGACTAGAATAATCTAGATCCAACTTCGATGCCAGTCTCCTTTCGGATCAACTCACCTTCAGAGGTACTTCCTTGCTCCAGAAATACTACAACTTGAAACACTAGACGAGTGGAAAAGATTCGGCAGTCGGCATATGCAATGGGCTGATGGACGACTTGGGCCATTCCGGCTACACATCGTATAGCAAAACAGCTTGAAGAGGAATCCGTAAAAGATTGCAACGAAAGTCGCGAAAAGTTGGTGGAGATGCATTGTGCGAAGGGGAAGTTGAGCCTTATGTGTGTCGCAGTCGTCTAGAACGAGTTGTCGGACTAGGGAAACCACGGACAACGACATTGTTGCTCGGAAAGACACAAACCAAGTCGCATAAACAACCCTCGACGCGATCAAAATACACCACAAGGACAGCGCGTTGGAGACACAGCCTTCTCCGAAGTTAGCATCGCGGCGAAAACAATACCTTCTGCCACTTCGTCGAGCATTAAAGCCGATCCAAGAATCCAGCTCCATCGTATCCACCACATCTGGCGCCTCCAAAGATCCAGACTCATCACGACCACAGCCTCACTTCTCGCGCACTGTCCAAAGCCACTCAACACCAAACGCCATCCCACCCAATCACCACTTCGCCAAGTCGCCTCCATCCAACCACCACCCCCGCTAAGGTCTAGGCCATTTTCAACTCAGTCCCAAAGAGCCTCGCGTCGCGCGGCGCGCGTCTGGGCGCTCGCCGTGGCCCGCGCAGGGATGTGGTGACCGGGGTGTCTAAATCCCCGTCGCGCGTCGCTGCTTCATGGTCCACGAATAGATTTAGATTGGGGTGCGCAGGACGGGATGCCGTGCGATGACGCTGGGCGGGCCGGGGGGAGAGGGTGCGGCAGTTGTGTGTGTTGGAAATTGGGCAGAGATGGTTGGTTGGAAAAGAGGGAGAGGGGATCGGGTCGGTGGGGGTTGGGTAGAAAGGTTTACGGCGATGTGAGGCATGGATAGAGGATGAAGATGCGGGGAGACAGTGCAAGATTATTAATACGCCCGAGTTAGTTGGATGCCGCCGGGTTGGTAGAGGAGAGACTGCAGGCGGTTGCATGGGGGATTGAACGTCGTGAGACGCAAGAGGGTAGGGTGGAAGAGCCGGCGTGGTCCAGATAGGACGCATGTCGTAGCAATCACAAGCCAAAATGTGCGACCAAGATAAGGTGCAAGCTCAAAAGTGCCCGCGCATGTCATTTATGGATTGCGAAGCAAGCCAAAAAGTAATCCCCAAGCCTACACTATCAAGAAGGAAAACGAAAAGAGCGAAAGCTTTTAATGCAGGAATACCACTACTCCCGACTATGTGTAGATATAGCAAAACGACCCACCCAGCGTGCTGCTCGCATCACGGATGGTAATCGTGTCGCCGACGACCATGAGATCGAGCGGGTCGTCCAGCGTGCCCTCCTGCTGCTGCTGGTCGAAGCCGCCGAACATGGCGCCGACGGAGCCGCCGACAGCGTAGGTGCGCTGGTCCGGATCGAGGTTCTGCCACGTGGTCCAGACGCGGTCGATCATGGCGTGGTGGAGGTAGAAGACAGGATCGCCAGGCGAGGTGTAGAAGTCGCCGCCGGGGTCGCCACCGTGCGTGTAGTGGCCGCCGCCGTGCACGCCGAAGAAGCCCGGCTGCACCGCCTGCATCCGGTCCTGAAACGACACGATATCGTTGTAGTTCTCGATCAGGTCCGTCGTGTGGTGGTCCTGCGTTGAGTCCATCGACACCTCCTTGTTGATGTCGCGAATGATGCAGCGCGGGTTGTAGCCCAGGTGGTCCGCGCCGGGGTTGTCCGCCACGAAGTCGTAGAGCTTCTGGCCTGGGCCAAGATTGACAGTGAAACTGGGCGACGTGGTCAGCTACTTGCAGATACGAGGAACTGCGACGGAGAATCCAGGTAGACGAGAGAGAAGAGTGGCGCTTACTTAACAAACGGCCCCTCAGTGATACAATCACCACCGTTGGCAGGGTTGTACATCTTGCCGGCCATGTTCAGGCTGGGATGTTCGCGGTAGGCGCCGTCGCCGGACATGCTCGTGTCGCTGCCGTCGAAGATTGGCGAGTTAAGAGGATCCTCGGCCCACATACCCCAATTCCAGTACTGCAATTCGTCAGAGTCAAATCCAACGCAGAGCTCTCGAGAAGGAGAAAGTATATATATACCGGTTGCGCGCCCGTGTACCCGCACTCATTCTTGAGAGCCTGCTCGTACAGCCATGTGTAGTACCGATGCCACGACAAGAAGTTCGCCGTGCCGTGAATCGTCAAGCTCTGTGCGATATGCGTGCCGACGAAGTCGTCGTAGCGCGTCCTGGCGCCCGAGAAGACATCCGTGCCGATGCTTGGCGCCGTCGAGATGCACTGCACCGCCGCGATGTACTCCTTCTTCTCCGCGTCGGTTAGTTCGCTCCACTCCTTGCGCACATCGGCCGTCTCGGGCGTGCACTCGGCCTGCCGCTTATGGATCGTCCCTTCGCGGTTCGCGTACTCAACCAGATTCTCCAGCGCGCGGCCTGCGAGGCGATCCGCGCCGTACGTGCTCGCCTTCTGGCGCGCGATGAGCTGCTCGATGTTAGAAGGGGCGCGAGGCGTAGCTAGGGCGCTAACGCCCGCCGTGGTTGCGAGGAACACGCTAAGGTATCGCATCGTGTAGTGCTGGAATCCGAGCAACGATCAACGAAGGAACGGAAAACCCAGAGACCAGGTAGAAGGATGAATGAAGGTGACTGACGTCGAGTCAACGGAGTCGGGACAAGCGACGACGAACAAGAGTTCAACATCCAGCGGCGGCAAAGGGGAAAAGGCGAAAAGAAATACGAAGAAAGGGCGAGCCATGTTGTGCTTATATTCCGTCGAGAGGTCGCAACAGGACGGCAAGCGTGGTGTAGCATCGGAATGATAGATTGGAGTGCAATCAAGAATTTGCTAAGGTGGTTCTAGGACATCGAAGGAGGTAGGGGTGCCATGCCAGAACAGCAGCTGCCCCACGGGGAGGCTAAGGAGTCCAGCCTCATCCCGGCCGGTCTGACTCTAACACATCCTTCCTAAGCAAACTAAGAGTTTTCTTTTTGATGGGTTGTCTGGAGATGGTGTTTCCTTGCTTAGTCGCTAGCACTTGATCGTCACCTTAACGTTGAGAAAATGGTAGAAAACACAAATGCCGATTATGCAAAGAAAACAAGGGCAATGAAGACCAGTCATCTACTCATCAATTGTAAACGGTAATATTCTCCTTTCCGGGCCATTCATATTGCGGGGGGGACTGAAGAGACAGGTATGTAGACTGGTAACGTTGATGATGAGACCCCATTTCCGTGGTTAGCGAGAGCAGCGTTTAGGCACGTCCCGCTCGTTGCATGCGGGGCCCATATTTAGCCAGACGAGCTTGGCCTTCCTTGAGGATTAGGTATCCCATTCCTTTGCCAGATTTTTGAGGGTCCCGGTCTGGAGCGGCGTAGGGGACCGAGGGAACCATCACGGCAAGACATCCATGGGTACATGCATCTCGCCTGTACACGTCGCGTAGATCGTCGAATTAAGGTTGGGAAGTCCCGACGACCTGGACGCGACATGAGACATTGAGAAGGGTTTATTTACCTACCCTACCACACGGCCTGGAAAAGCAATTTAGCCGCCGGCGAGGTTAGCTTCACGAGAGGTCTAGCCAGGCACCGTCTACTAAGCAGCACGTCGTGCCAATGTTCTAGAAAACGGGTTGGAACTGCAAGCTCCGCCGATCCGGTTACACATTATGCGTGAAGAACTTACACCAAATTTTGTCTGGTGTGTTGAAAATAGCAGAGAGAAGAGAATTTCTCAAAAGAATTTCTCAAGAGAGACCAAATGAGCTAAGCATTGGCGGTGAGCTGAGGTAAAACAAACATGCCTAGCAAGAAAATAAAAGCGAAAAGATTTCGGCAGTTGACCTTGATCCCCAGAGGATATTCTCGACAGCAGCTTATTGTGGTATCCCATCGTCGGCTTGAATGGCGATGCCAGCGCGCAGATTAACGTCTCAGGCGCAAAATGCTCGCCGACCGTACTATGGCGCAGGACATCCATCCACTTTCGCAGCATACCCTAACGAGATCACGGGAGTGACAGGGCTAGCAGAGAGCCGGATGAAAGTGTCATCGAGATATGATTGGAGCGGAGTGGTAGGCTAAACGCAGGGAGGCGTTTAGCAGCCGCCGGGGCGCCAAGAGCGGTTAGATAGTCAATATGCGGCTGGTCCGGAGGCAATTAAAAAACAAGAGCATGGGGCTGCTGCGAACTCGGTGATGCTTGTGGCAGAGAAAACAACCTGTTTTTTTTTTTCAACTGCCGTCTATGGCTCCGCCTGGCACGCGTTAGAAAAGTTGATAGCCCTCGTATCTGATCTACGGTTGAGATAATACCGTCGCCTTTTCTCCCCATTCACAGCCTAGAGGAATCCGCTCTGCAATCTGGAGCGCATAGGAAGCTGACCACCGCGAGTAGAAAGAACAGGAACATGATCTGCCCAAGGCCGCATATTTCTGGAGGTACCGCAGAAGCCTAGGGGGTCTACTCGGAATGCAATAAGAACAAGGCGGCAGGAAATGATGCAATGGCCAGAGGGGCAAAAATCACGACGGATCCTGGCTAGGAGGTGCGTCGCGCCCGGGGAGCAGATGCGGGGCTTAGGGCTGGGAGAAGCGAGAGGGGGCCTATTTGGGGATAATTGGACTGAGTAAGGGTGGAGCCGGGGATGGCGGAGCTGGTGGTGGTGATTCGACGAGCGGCGGCGATACAATTTGGCCGAGATGAGCACGTGCTCTACCTGAAACGCGGGACTTCACGTGATCTTCGGGCACTACCCCGGAGAGGAGCTTCTCCGGCGCCGACGCCGCCGCAACAAAGCAACTGCATCGTCAGTCTCGTGAACTTCGGCAGTTGATTTATTGATGTCGACTTGCGTCCTACGGACAATAGGTCCGGCCGGCCTATTGAGGAGAAGGGCGCTAGTGCCCGACGGCCTCTATTCGCCGCTCTTGCGATTCGACTGGGAGAGTAGGCCTGACAACTCCGTATGTTGGAAGCTTCAGACAAGCAATCTAAACCAAGTCTAATCCATCATTTACATACTCCAATACTTCTGGTAGAGGCTTTGTAGCCGCACTTGTCCAAAATGTTGCTCCCTTTCCCAATGCTTCCGCCAAGATATACAACCAGGTATTCTCTCAGCACCATGTACCTTCTTTATTCTCTCCTCTCACAACATTGTATTTCTTCGTGATGCACAAGTCAAACAACACGCAGGGAATGCCAGGCTCTTCTCTCAAGCCCTGAATCACTCTCGTTTTGTATCAGGCTCTAGGTTCTCCTAGCCTCCCGCTCAAGGATACGGTTCCCTAAAGTCTCGGCGCCGACTTTAGTCTACTCAATCGACCAATCACGCGATCGATAGCGACGACTTTCGCAGTTCGCGAGTGCCACGAACGAGCGGACATGATCCGGACTCTCCTGTGAACATGTAGACATGTTAGTCTCCCTCACTAGAACTTGTTTGGGGGTGCATTGCCTTTCCTTTGCCAATATAATCTACGCTCTGTCTCGCTGCCTTAGCACATTGCGGGTCTAAGCAGAACTTTTTCCGACAGCTGTTACGCCAACATAGTGGCTCTCGTTCCAGTCTGATTGTAGCGGCCAAACTCTCCATTTGCCTCTCCACCTTCTATCCTATTCGTGTCTCCTTCGCCTCAAGTTGAACATCGGTGTCGTAATCCCAATCTCGTTTCCGAGCACAGCGTCACGCGGCTGAGACTGCAGTCCAAGTATTTGTACGTGCCTGGCCGGGAGCTCGTTGGCTCTGCGATTGTTGGGACAACGCTGATGAGCGGCGCGCATGACGTCTCGATCTTCAGGCTGCTCAAGCTTGGGTCTTCGCATTCGAGAAGGCAATTGCGACCGAACTACGATGTACGCTCTTTTCGTTGACGCTACGGAGACATGACTGTGTGGGAGCGAAATGGCTGGAAAGGATCTCGAGGGTCAGCGGGGCGATGGCTCGACGTTATGAAGTCGAGAAGACTAGGGCAGCGCAAACTGGCTTGAACACGGTTTCTTTGCGCATGCTCCGGGATAGTCTGGTTTGAGATAAACTGTTAGCGAGAGTGGGCGAAAAGGAGACGAGAAAGTGTAATGTCTAGATATGGTTAACGTCGTTGCCATCAGCACTTACCCCAATGGGCTGGCCATGGTCGCAGCAATTTCCTTGGCGCCTTGGTTAGGGCATTTCTCGTATGGCCGAGCCGCGCGTTCGCAGAACCCAGTCCCGCATCCCGCAGTGGGAATTTTCGTTTCGAGGGCCAGATGGCTTCCGCACAGCGATCACGCCTTCACCCACAAAAAGTCCCGTCGCGGGAAGCTCACAATAAGTGCATTTTGCTCAACTCATCAATTCTATCTTATAGGATACCAATGCCCATCCTCGTCCCCGCAGACATCTCTCGCGCAGCCACCTAGCGCTTCTCTGTCCTCCCTTTTCCCTTCTTCTAACACTTAACCCGCCGCCCCTCTCCCACCTCCTCAACCAGTGTGCCCCGTCTTCCCCGTCCCCGGCGGACCCCGAGCCATTGACGGCTCTTTCATGAGCCCATTTTTGACGGCCGACAACCGGCCCCCCCATCCAGTTCCACAGTGTACTCCTAATGGCACCATTGGTTTGGCCGCCGTCGCGCAGCAAGTATTATCGCCATCGGTCCATTCGTGATGGCTACAACCCCCTCTTTCCCGGAGGCCCTTGAATTATAGCCACTTCCTTTGTCAGACTATTTGTCTAGCCGGCAATTGTGACCTGTCGAGGTCGTGGCCCTATGCGACCACGACTCGCTCCACGTAGCGTTGAAGTCCACGTCGAGCCTCGACTCGTTCCATGTGGCGTTGAAGTCCACATTGCGGAAGCTTTTCTCCTTGATGCTATTGTACTGGCGGAGTTTCCTGGTCCGGATTCCCTCCGATACTCCGGATTCGAAATGAAATCGAAAAGATCGCCATCGGGCTCTTTGGGCCGCGATGCGTCTTTGAATTTTTCTGGACCGCGGCCATGCTCTTTTGGTGAACATGGCCGCGGTTGTCGAAGGAGGGATCTGTTCAAGGTCTTCGATTCCCTCGAAGCCTTGCGGATGTCTCCTTTGCGGAAGTGTTCTCTCTTGAATATTTGTTGTGAGAGTCTTTCTCCTTTATGCCAAGGTGCTCAAAGGGGTTTGCCGGGTTGCTGGGCTGGAAAATCGTCGTTAAATCCAGTTTTGGTCCCAGCTTCAGGTATTTCGGCGGATCTGTATCCCGCTTTGCGTCCGGGACGCGCTTTGACGTGGGTGCTCAAGTCGGTCCCCACGATATGTCCTGGAGCCGTTCTCCTTTTGTTGTCTCCGTGAGGGAGCTGATCTCCCATTTCATGGCTTTCCCCAGCCGACATACTCGGCTGCGTGCGGGGGATAGCCGAGGTGAGGAGGCATCATGATGCAAGTCGGGAAGCATCATGATATTGATGCAAGTGAGATACATCAAGATGCAAGGAGAAAGCCACATGATGCAGGCGGAGAGGCATCATGTGGATAGTAGAGGTGAGGAGGCATGATGATGTACCATATGCAGAACTTTATAGGCACGACGTTGAGAAACAATGTGGGCACGTTACATACCTCACCGGGGCAGATTTGAAGTTTGACGTTGGCGCTATTTTTCAATTAACCACGGGGGCCATAAAACGTATCACTACATTATCGGGAGGTCTTTAGGGGCCACGTGAAACGTGGAACTTGTGATACTTCGCAATTGTGTCCTAAGCGCAGTAATTAGCAAAATATCAATGGTGATCTATACAAAAGTCAGTAAACCTGCTTTCAGATAGCCCCAGCCGGCGTTGTAACCGTCACGCCTTATTATGGCGTGGAGGCACTTGGAGGCCTTTTGAAATATAACTAAGCAAAGCGTTACTATTTAGCATAAATGATTTTGATCTATGCAGTGCTACGTATTAAAGCAGTGATTTACAAAGACATCGACTTTCAACGAAGCATTACGGCCCCCCAAGGCATCACTGCAAAATACTGCGCAAGGCTAGACGAGGGCCGCCTGAAAGGGCAAATCAGTAAAGCGGTGCGATGTTGCTTGAATATCATTACTACGCAAGAATTTAGTGAACCATCTGCTGACAGATATCCGCATCGCCTTTAGTTGTCTCTCTGTGCCCGAAAATGCACTTTTGGAGGTGCTCAATGCCCAACGGATTCTATTTGGCTCAATCTTTGGCTCATTCTTCGTATACCCTATAATTTTGGTAGTGACAACAACCGAAATGCAATTCATTTAGACCTTCGGACCGTAAAAATATTAGGGCGTATTAAAACTTTTGACCTAAGAGACTCAATGTCCTTTTTCGTCAAGCCTTGCTTTCCAAAGCCAGTGCGGAGCGGTCATTTCCCTCGCACGTGACAGAGTGCACACGCCTGCAGGTAAACAGTTGGCGCTTGTTTACCACATTTTTCACAGCAATCACCGCAGAACCCAAACTGCTAACACACTACGACGTGAGCACCCAGCTATTTAGCTATACGATTTGTTCATCAGCCTCTGCTTGTTAGGACTAGCGTACCCTAGCCTGTAGCTAACCAACTTGGCCAAAAGACTGGCACAGTATCGCACTTCAGTGCGATGCTGCCGGCTAGGAACTATATATATGCTAACACTGTTTGGTTTTCAGCGCTCCTTGGAGCCTACGAATCTCTATTACGGTCACGATCTAGCATAAGCGTACGATTAGCGACAAGACAAGGCGCAAGACGTATTGGGATGTCTCCCCATGGCCTAGGCAAGCGTATGGTAGGCGGCAAAATCCGATACATATCTCCATTACCTTCTGATGTTTGCAACTACCTAAGCTGACCACACTGGTGACGCCAATAAGCGCGAGATGCGTGGAATGCAGTCTCTCCGCCCCTTACTGCGAACAAAGATGCCTATGGTCTCGACGAAGAAACCAACAAAGCTGGCGACACCGTCGGACCATGCAAGCACAAGACTAGGTGGAACGTACACCCGTCGTCATCTGTTGCAGATAGCAGGCATTCGACGAAGCATGAAGGATACTAGTAATATAGAAGAAATGATATACGAGGGTATGATCGACCGCCTCTACTTAGTGACAGTGGCACATCGTATTGCAAAAGTGATTGCATGCTGGATGAGGCGTCAAGTCGCTCAACGTTTGATCCTATTACTTCGTTTTGCCACAGGTATATTTATCAGGTGTCAGGAGACCAATTCATGCCCGGTAATGCTTGATAACTTATATCCACAAGATACGATGGCGCTCTTACCAAATATAGCTTTCACGACATGGTTAAGACCTTAATTTCTATCCTACGGTGTACAGGAGTTCGTTCCGGCCGCAGTGAATGCTTCACTATTTACTGAATATTTCGAAATAGGAACGGTCAAGTTGGCTACATTAGAAATGGTGATTGCAGACCGGAAATGGGGTACTTAAGCAATTGGCTAGAACTCCAAATTCGGTACTTGCCCTATCCACAATATAATTTGATGCCACGACAGAGCCAGTGCAGCAAGAAATCAGGCTTCGGGACGCACTTGTGCATTCATTAAACAACTAGCACGATATGTTTAAGTGTTGACTTACTTACTGCATGTCCCGCGACTAACTCTTACGTCTACTGCTACACGATTCTGACCAATATACTAGGGCTTTATTCATTATTCAACCTTAGACCGTTCTTAATAGTTCATGTAGTCTAAGAGCTCTAGGTTCTACAATGTGACCTGTTCTTGTAGATGACCTTCGAGATTTGGCAAGATTTTTACCAGCTGCTGCTACTATTTGAGTTTTCCAGAGCTAAGAAATGATCGACAAGCTCTGGCTATGACGAGATGTCTATTCGCAGTGGTAAATAAATATAGGCATCACCGGTACGCAAAGTCAGCATATATCATCATTCGGTTTCCGTTTCTATCCTAGTATCCTCAACTTCCTTTCCGCAGCCGATGATCCTCCATCTAAACCGCACACAATGGTGGGCTTATCTATATTAGGTAGTGCTAGCGGGATCGCTCCACTGGCCTATGATTAATTCGATATTGTAGTCTAGAGTTCAGAACGACCCTCGGAAATTTTCTAACCGCAAGGGAAAACCATATGGTGTAGCCAGTGTGATCGATCGCGCAGCTGACTACCAAATGCTTGCAAAAAGATGGGTTGACTTTTAAAATGCTTGATCCGCCATGACAATCGACAGAAACCACAACCCGATGAAATTTCAACTAATGTGGCGATAAGGACTTCGAGAACTCCATATCGACAGCAGCCACACTGCTACTTCTCATGTATTTTATGCTTCCTCATGTCAAAGACGCTCTCGTAATCGATATGCAATCCTGTGTGGATGGCGATATTATTGAAAGAGGCTGAACCATCGCCGGATGTCCAATGCTCTTACGTGATGCCGCTCCTACGTGATGCCTTTGGCGATGTCGGGTTGTCTTGCAAAATAGATTGGCGCTGTTGTTGTGGGGCTGCTAAGAGGTTGAACTGGCAAGTCGACTATTTTGTGTATTTATCCGATGGTCCATATTCAGAAAGGGACAGCTGTAGATAGCGGACCCTTCAACAAATGGCCGGCTACTGGCCGCCATGCGCTCGCATGCTTCGTGTGAAAAGGAATCATATTAGTCCAAGCGGCATGCGCTTAACAACAGCTGGATTACCTATCGTCCCAAGTCTGTATTGGGCACACCCAAGCATGATGGATAGAGCGGACTGAAGCGCGACAGATGAAGCGCAATGAAGCTCAGTGGACACGTCAAATGTGTGTCAAAAAGAACGACGGCAACGCTCAGCATGCTGTCCTTGATCATGAGCCCCAGCTCCACCCAGCTGCACGCAACCCACTGCGTGCAATAAGGCTGACACAATGCGACTTAGTCCTCTGCAGCACGCCCCTCATTGTTTATAGGCTCGCCGTCGCTGCTGGTGAGCAAGATTTTGAAGGCCAGAAAGTGTCGCGGTGAACGCTTCGTCGCCGTTGGCGATGTTGAGTCCCCCGGCGATCGTTTCCGGGAAGGACTACCTTGATTCGCTGCTCGTGTCGTGTCGCAGGTGTCAACGAAAGATTCGCATTATAGCATTGATCACAAGTGGTCGGAACGCGAGTTTACAGGTAGATGATTGCAAGGGCGATCGAACGAGAGCGTCGTGTCTCTCGACTTACCTGGAATTTTGGGTATCTTGCCGGCTTTGGCTCACGGCGACGCTTGTCGCCACAGTGGTTTGGGCAGCTATGCTAGGAGCACTGTGCCATTTTGCCATTATGCCAGAGGAAGGGAAGGGCCTCATATGAGGTGAGATTCTTCGTGAAACAACAGTTGTTGTCGGTGATGTGTTACTGTCTTTCGTCTAACCTGGTATGATAACGGAGAACGAGGTGGTGGCGTGCAAGGCGGAGGTCGTGGTGCGGTTGCATTGTAGCCTTAACTGAGGCATGTGAATCTATCAGTGTCTACCTGGGTACCAAACTACCTACAGCACTTATGACCATGTTCTGTTATTACCCAATTCCAACTATGCAGTGACGTCAACTTGATGCAGTGTCATTTTTTCTAGGACTTCTCAATTCCTGTACTTTCAATTTCAACGATGCATGCTTGATCATTGCTAGTTCCAAAGACATCGCTAGGAGACGTGAATCTACAGTTTCATAGCATACTACCAACTTTATTATCGAAGCGACGGAAAGCAGTTTGAGATTATATCATTTATAAAAATGTTCAAGGGTGAACCATATGTTCTAGCTTAAGTTACAATTCAGACTTCTTCCGCAGCCAAAGATCTTTGAAATGTATCACTCCGGAAATGTGTTCTATGAGGCTTCTAAAATATGCCATGCGAGCTTGATAATATACAATAAAGCTCAGTATTCGTAAAAGGAGATAAAATTAAACTAACGTGTTTCATCACCGAGTCGTCAATATCACCGAGTCG
>MU001682.1:792214-940428 GCA_010093515.1 Lineolata rhizophorae | reverse complement strand
CGCGCAGCATATCCTTCGTAGGGGGGAATCCTCGCGCGTCGAGGTTGAGTATGTGTTCGATTATCGCCTGCTCTTCTATAGGCGTGAGGTTCTTGCAGTTGGGTTGGCAATCGCGTCGGAAGGATTTTTTAGCGCGTCGGTCGATTAGCGTGGTTCGGGGGACGTTGTAGGCCAGGGCAGCCTCTTGTACTGATTTAATATCGCGTTTCTCGATAGCTTGAAGAGCAAGCTTAATCCTAGCTTCCTGCGCATTAATATCTTTGCGTGGTTGTTGAGGCATTATACTGGTTCGTCTGGGATGATGCGGGATCGGTGGGCGCTGTCGGCTCGGTGATATTGACGACTCGGTGATGAAATACGTTAGGGAATTTTTAGAGGTGCCGCCATGTAGTTGGTTAGATAGGCGCATATCGAAAGGCAGGCTGGGTTTTTATTTATTAGCCAACGAGGTAGAAACCTTTCCATGAATTTTGTCTCCGCATGACTGGATAATTTGAATAATCTTGAACATCGGTGCGTCAAATGCCTTAAAATGGATAGCATGAAAACACGTGCTGAGCATCACAGAGTGTGCAGTGTCAAAACAGAGTGTATTAGGTCAGGTTTGCAGAGAGAGAGCTAAGCTCTACTCTACGATCTATGTACGCTAACACGGAGAGAAACTGGGGCTGGCATCACGTGGCCTCGAACTGAGGTGCTAGTGCTGTTGTCTATGATATCCACGACATCACGCCATCTAGAATGAGAGATATTCCCTGTGTTGTTTACCTGCATCAAGGCATCTGAGTTCTTGCTTACGGCAGTTCACACCTGTTAAAACTATGTTCGAGCTGTCTAACATCATCCCCTATAGTTTGGCCAGATGATGCGGGTATACCTTTCCGATCCTGGCTTCCGCCTATTAGGTTGTTGAACGAGAGAGATTTCTTTGGTGGATGTCGTGTGGTCTAGACTCCGGAGCCCGCGTGTACGCAAGGAGATAAACCAAAGTATTATAGCTCTAAGGACGCAAGTTTTTAAGGTTTCCTCTTGTAGATGGAAAGAAAGTCTACAGTCGCCGTTCCGCGTGGCTCCCTCATTGGCCTTGACGTCCTCCAACTAGCCTAGCATACTCACCCGCATCTCTGTGCCCCAGTTGCCTTATGCTCAGCTCTCTTTACTCTAGCCTTACCTAGCACGTCCGATCCTCGCTTCTAGGGCATTGCTCTAGCACTATTCGGGCGCTATTTTCTAGCACCGTTTGTTCATCGAAGTTATTGAGCTTGCTCCCTTAAGGAATCATCTTCTCGGTCACTGGAGCTCATGCAACCCAACTCTCATGTGGAATTGTAACTCTGGTTTCAGATTGGGCTTGTCTCCGCTTGGGAAGCGCGCGTTTGCGAGAGGCTCACTCGCCCGGTAGTGTGCGGTGATCTCGGATGGGGATCGTAGTACGAGGAGAAACAACTAGGCGAAAACGGCAGTCGCAAGCTGGCTGCCTACAGCAGGCTGTAAAGCTCTATGATCGCGAAGGCCGATGGAATGCTTTGATAGCAGTTAGTATTACTGGAATATTCTGCCATTTATCGCGGACTCGTCACGCGGCGGAGAGCTGGTAAGACTAAGGAGAAGGAAGGGAAGGAGGAGGAGCGAGGAGGACGTGGACGATTGTATCTGCCAGAGGATTGGAGCCACTTCAAGGTTAGCTTAAGAGCCGCAGAAATGTGCCTCAGCTGGCGAAGCATAAAAACAAGAGTAAGTACTTAATTCTCTGAAATTAGAAGGCGAGAGTTGGTTTGATGTATGATTGTTAGCGTTTTGGAATTCATACTCTGCGGGAAAGCTCAAGGCTTGTGTTCGTTAGATGATAAACTTAGATGTTGCTCCTGCCGTGAACACGCTTTACGATGCTTGATCATTAGTAATCCAATTTAGTGGAATAGTATGACTGCATGTCAAGTAGCGACGAGGGCTCAAAATACCTGACAGCGGTAGCCGTTTTCATGCCTGTCAGCTCAGCATGGACTTGCTCAGGTCACGCGGCGCTACTAGCTCGGAACAAGAGTCTATTTTCCTGCGATGTCTGCGATTTGTGAACTTATTTTAAAGTCAAGATTTTTGGGGGCGGTATTTCTAGGTAAGGTTGAGACATAGCCGGCTTTGCCGACGAAGTCGCGAGTCAAATTGAACGTAGAGGTTCGTGGGAAAAGGAACTGGAATAAGACAGTCACTAGGCCCTGAAATTCCGATCTTACGAAGCTAGCGAGAGTGAGTTCCGGTGAAATTCGAAAATTCTCACAACCAAAACAATTGAAAGACAAAGGGGGGAAGCGAATCGTTCTCCAAACGGCTCAATTGGTATGGCGTTTGCTTGATCCAAGTGCGATTGCGGAGATATGATATTCCCTCGCTAAGAGACGAGGTAATGTCCAAGACCAAAATGGCCACCTTTGTAAACTTCCACGCTTTTCTTCACTCTGACAATCCTCACCTTCTGAGATCTCTGAGATATGACCTGCAGCGAGCCTCTGCGCTCAATCACTCTCATAGTCCGGAGCGGAGTTGATACCTCCACTTGGTTGTCACGCCCGCGGCGACGGACGACTTGAACAAAATCTTATTCGCTTCCGCACCCGCTACAAAACCTCCGCTAATCGTCGCTCGCGACAACTTCATCAACAACGGCCTGTTAGAGCTGACCTTCAGGTGGCAGGGAGCACCACCTGCTCAATCGAACTGCACTCGAGCTGCAGCGACAGCACTAAGCAGGTTTTTCTTCTCTAAGAGCCGCCACAATTTGGTTCCGCGATGGCCGATTTCAATGGTTCGGTATGTGTGGTCTGAATAGGCTGGACCGAGAAGAATCGAGCTTCGAGATACGGCGGAGTAGTGGCTCGATATGTTAATACAATGCTTTCGCATGCCTATGGACACACAGGACTTATGCTAACCACAATATGGCGGACTCAACAGCGTTCGATCCAGCCATATTTGCCACATAGCCGGTAGCTGAAGCAGTAGATCCGCCACGTTGTTCTTTATGTGTCCATACTTTGCATTGTCTGGGTCAAGAGATAGCCAATCTCGAAGCGTGTCTTCAGCATCCCCGAACTTCCTGCGGTATCACATATAGCTCTTCAGATACGAGATTTCTTTCCAACATAAAGGAGCGACCAATTATTATGTCGGTTAGAAATGCACAAGTGCAAGTGTTGAGCATAACATGGTTCTGTAGCAACGGACAACAATACGGAGGACGGGAATGACAGGCAAATGGCAATCGGATCGCCATGGCAAGAACTAAAGTGCCGGAATGGTAGCGCATTGTCAATAGCGGAATTTGATGTTGAAACCGTATATATTGAAACAGAAACAATTTCAGCTGTTTGTAAATGTACAAGTTGATTGTCCGAAGATTGGTGTACACCTCCATAAAGTTATGCAAATTAAAATGCGATAATGCTGAACATGCCTTTCTTTGGGAAATAAAGCATCCACCTCCTGGGTGACTGGAAAACTCCTAGATCTCGGGGATCAATCAACCTTTGATTTTCGTTGAATGTGTTATAACGAGCAGAGGTGTTGATACTCCATATCCTACAGCGTCAAGAGTCTTATTCCCAACAGTAACACCGCTTATACAGATGGAATTAACCACCTAGTTCAATGACAAGCTGAGCATCTGGACATTGCTTTATGCGAATGTTTATTACCTTGGTTCCCAACGTTTCACCCCAGAGTCTAGGGGAGCTGGGAGAAGTGCCAAATGCGAATCTGCTCATGACGTGCAATAAAGTCTTCGAGCTGATCTAAAACCTAGTGACTTCTGCCTTCGATCAGGCAGAGCCACATGATATAGAAGTGAATGGAAACCACAAAATGGTAACATTGGGCATGGTATCCACGCAGATTTAGGCACGGCCTTATGCTTAAGCATCACGCCCCTGGGTTGCTGAGTCATCCCACATCCAAAAAACTTTCTCGACAAAGGTATAAAAACCCCCCAAAGCCGCGCTCCAACTCTCCTTTTTTTCTTCTTCATACTTACCTTGCTGAGATGTCTTCGATCAAGAAGGTTGACATCTATCAGGTCCTTCGGCATTGCACGGCGCGGTTGGGCCTGGTATGAAGTGGCTTCGGCTGCTTCTTCGGCATAATTTTTGATGGCTACCAGTTTTTGATCCTGGCTACACATTTTCATCACTGATCCTATCTTGTATAGGTCTTTGGAGGAGAAGGTGTTTTGTGATTTGGCGTTGGCCCAGCATGATTGTTATTCTTGGGGTATATAGATCATTCCTAAATACAGTGGTTGCATTGGAAGGAACCGGGTTCTCCGCGTATAGTCGATTTTTTCTAAAACTGATGAAATGCGCGTTGTGCCTGCTTTGCGTGGCGTTGAGGAAGTTTGCCACCCTACCTTCGTAGTGGCCTCCTCCACGCGACGGGAAACTCTATCAAGACACTTCGCCGCAACTACATAAACGCATATGACTAAGTTTCCACCGGAGTGTGAGGTAGTCCTAACCCCCATAAAAGACTATCGTCGCAGCTTTCTATTAGTTTGGCACTGTCGTTAAGAGTATTCTTGCGCGTGTTTGTTCGGCACGATAAGAACCTAATCCTCCACATCGCGACCGTGACGGTTCTTTAAGACTTCCCTCTTGCCAGGGCGCCACTCTGTTGAACAATCACCTCTGCTTCCTTTCTGCCTTTCATCTCGCATGCCAGGTGATAAAACACTCGTTTAGCGGCCTCCCATCGGCATGAAGCTTGTGAAATGATTCATCTTGCTCCTACTGAGGCCGACGGTGGCGTCGCTTTGCATTCGCAAAATGACCGCTTGCCGTCTCATTTGAAAGTAAGATGAAGCGTCTCCATGATTGAAAGATATATCATTCTAACGGTTTGTTGTCCAGCTTGTTTTCTAGGTTTCGCAACCGGCAACTTTCGTCGATCGGCCGCCTATCTCCATTGCTCTACGAGGTCGTATTCAACTGACTTGCGAGAATCTCCTGCTTTAACATAACGAATCAACGGCAGCCAATACATACTCGTTCTCCCTACCCCACCTCGCTTTCTGCTCTCAGAGATCTGATGCCCTTTGCGGACGTCTTTCTTCTACAACACAGACCACAGCGAAGAACCTGGCTTGAAGTGGGTTTGCAGATCGACAAAGGATATGGAATGCTCCCCATTCTGTTTTGAGCTCGGCGGTGTTTTGAATCTGTAACACTTGTTGCTTGCGACACTGGACTCGGGCATAGACACGACCGCTCTAGAAGCTGGAGTAGACACTTAAGAGCCAACAAATGGTCTGAGTTAGCATGATGACGAGATGAAGGAGAAGATCCCGTCGCATACGGATCTTAAGCGCCACAAGCGCCTTCTCCAAGCAAAAGACCTCAAACCGCTGCTGATGGCTGTGGCGTCGCCATTCGGATATGTAGAACTTTTACAATCATGAGCACAGTGCAGTGCACAGCTGCGCCCGATTGCACAATATAATGTTAGGTTAACGCAAAAATCACCTTCTAATATCAATAAACATTATAATCATGTTATATGAGATTTGATATCATCGTTAGTATTTTTGCACTTTGGCTCTAATTGCAGTGGCCATGGCGGCGAAGGTTTCCGCGTATACAGTGGTTCAACGCCAATGCTGCATTTCCTCCGCACACCACATGCTAATGCCGTCGCCTCATTATGGACAGCCTACTCATGACATGCCTCATTGAGCGAGAACGGGAAAGGCGCATGTGATCGTGTTGCCAGCCTCGCTTGGCAATATCTCTACACAAATGCTTGCTGCATTACATCCGCAAGGGGATCGCATTTGGCCTGGAGACAGTGCAGCCCGTCCTCCAAGCCTCGTCATAATGTCCATGTAACCCGGACAGATTCTGATTGGAACAGCAAATGACCTGCTATGTCATACTCATTCATGACTAAATTTAGAGCACTCTAATAGCTATAACTTATTGATTTTCTGTGAATTCAAATGTTTTACCATCCAGTCAAGCCTCGGCTAGAGCTTACACACCCCTACTAACGTGCGAGCAATGGATGACAAGGCCTTACCACGTCACACTATGACTCACTATTGTACCTACCTAGTAGAGTCCCTTGATCAAAATAAGCATGACTGTATTGTTCCAGAACACTCTTTAATTTCACGTAGTATGTTGCAGTGAGTGGAACCCCGATTTTTGCTTGCCATTGGGAATTATATCACCCTTAGAGCATCACATCAGCAACCATTTCAGCAATCCGCCCCCAATCTAGACCCTATTCTGCATTCACAGGGCGGGCAGAACAAGCAGATGTATGTAGCCATAGCAAACTATGGCTCTTCACTCATATGGAACATGTATATGACTGTGAGGCTTTGATTGCTTGCCTCGGCCTTTTCGTAATATTGGCAGGTTCACCTTTCCGTTTTTGGCCCCAGTATACCATATTTTCAAATACTTATGACTCTAGCGGCTTGCAAGTTACTGACTCAAATTTCTTTCTAAGGGTGCTTGAAGCCTGCCAAAAAAAGTATAAATAACCCTCCGAATCTCCTCTAGAACTGACTTTCCATCCACACACTCTCAATCTCCTTCCTCTGCCTCTTCCTCGTAACCCCGATCAAGGGCAAGATGTATGTTTCCACCCTTTGCAATCCTTTTGCCATGGCGCTCATGCTAACTAATACCTCGCACAGGCCCTTTCAAATTCCGCGGGCGACATACCCTCAGCCCTTACCCCATTAAGGTTTGTGAAGCCCGGCCGATACATCCACCCAATATCGGCGGGTACAGCAATCCAGCGAGGAAACGAAGATTGGCTGGGCGTCTAGCCGCTCATATCTCTGGGGTGCGCCTCAAACACCAACATACCGCCCATCTCCGGCACCTCGCCTGGGAACATGACGCCTAGGCGGATTGGAGCGATTCCCGCTGAACGCGCCGTTGCAGCTAGCCCGGAGCCAGTCGTCGCATGCGTGGCATGATTGCCAGCTGGCGGGGCTCTCACAATGTGCGCCGATACGGACCTCAGGATAAAATGGACAGCAGTCTTCGAGCACTCTATGCTGTCTTACAAAATGGACTACCACCGCTACCCAAAGGCGAATCACCTATCGTAAGTTCCCCGCTTGTTCATCCGTTTGGGTTGCCTAGAGCTACTTCTGACTGTCGTCACAGCACGCTCGAGGATTTAAGGATGCAGCAACATAATCTTCCGGTCGAGTACACACGAAAACTTCATCCTGTCGCCGTGGCTGTGGAGACTCAAGAACAAGTCAACAGAGTGGTCGTCGAACCGCTTCTCTCCAACTTCAAGCGCTGGCAAAACGGCTAGCCCATTAAGCTGCCGAACCTCCTTCCGAAACTTTGTTGGAGACCTTATACTACTTACCACGCGATTCGTTTAAGGCTTTGTCTTATATTCTGCTGTCCATGACGCGACACGGGCTTCCCTATTTCTGGGTGCTAGGCGAAACGGACGACGAATTCAGGTCTCGGAATACGGAGCTGCGCGAGAAGGAGAACACCTTACCAGCACGATGTCTTACTACAGACTCGGAACACGGGGATTCGCGGTCGCTCGTGTCTAGCTCGCGGACTTCAGGATTAATGGGCCGACAAAGCGATGATATCACGATTCTTCCGGAAAGGCCAGTTGCAGAACTTGAATAGCTGGCCTGGCCGCTCGTATGAGCATCACCAATACGTCCCGACGGAGGAGGCGCCATGCGCAAAACCAAAAAGCATGTCTTGCGGCGTGTTAAGCACCAAGACACAATGAAAGATTAGAAAGATTTATTTCGTTATGGTTTCGTTCACTGCGCCAAATCAAAAAATTGCGGTGCACTGAACACCAAAACTGCCGCCACGACTTTTCTGGCGGAGATTCCGTTCTGCCATCAAACTGCAAAAAACTCCAGGATGCCGTCCTACATCCATCCACATCGTTCTACACCCATCCATGTCGTTCTACATCCATCCACATTGTTCTACATCCATCCACATCGTTCTAAATCCATCCGCATATACTTACCATCCGACCACTGCAAACAATGTCGATTACCTCAAGATTTTGCATTAGGACATACTAGAATCCATGTAGTGGTCGGCTTCTTGAGTATGAGAACGTCCAGTCAAATGATGTTATATGGGACACTCTAGTCGTGCGTCTCGAGGCCTTCCAAGTGAAAAGGATAGATAAACTATGGGTGGCTTCACTGAGTTTCTTCCTTTCCGGATTAGTCAGGAACACTATGTCGACATTTTGCCGGACGCATTAACAAGGGTCAAAATGATTCCATGTTAGCGTATATATAGTTCCTAGCCGGCAGCATCGCACTGAAGTGCGATACTGTGCCAGTCTTTTGGCCAAGTTGGTTAGCTACAGGCTAGGGTACGCTAGTCCTAACATTCCAACACACGAACCAACGACGCCCTGGTGGAGGCTCTTCGTATAGTTCTAACATTGCCGTCTCCATCGACCTGAAAGGGAGCCTTCCGCGTCCGCCGGTGCATAACCTTCATAAAGAAGGCGAACTAACGAAACACGATAACATTAAAAGCAACAAACTTTTGGGCGGTTTCTCTGCATTTGATGTATGTGCACTCGAGGACATAGCAATAGTATGTCGGTGGCTTGTTGGATCAACGTTCTTCGCAAACGAAATCATCCTATCAATTTTTAGTGGCTCGATCAATCCCACAAACTGTACGGCTATTCAGCCTGCAGGATCCCAAACTCAGAATCGCCCTGTCTGGATCAAGCATTGGAATCACATTGTTCACGTCGAGCATCGAGTTCGCCGTGGATTCTTCCTCCGAAGACACCCCCGTCAAAGAGGATACATGTCGCCTGAAAACGTTAAGATACATAATTACAAAAAAAGCGACAAAAACTTCCGCGAGAGGTTCGGTTCGAGGCAACGCAGCTGCGTGAAAGTGAATACAATTATATTTCCGCTGGCCTTTCTATCTCTCAAATACTCAGTCTGAGGTCGTAAACGACGTCGACCTGCACGAAGGTTGTTCGGCTTTGGTGTTGTTCAGTTGCAACAAACAATCCCTCCATGCTAAACTCGGCATAGCCACTCTAGTCTCTGCTTTCATTCACTATCGACCTCACCAACGATATGTGTGTCGCGCCTATCAGCGACAATTCATCCCTGCGCCGACCAGAACAGCCAACCGAGCTACAGCTTAGCTCGTTCGATGCTCCCCGGTCTCTACCCTCGCACGGCGGCATGTTGGTCCGTCGAACCTCCTCTGTTCCTGCCGCCTACGACGGGAAGTAAGGCGGAGACGTCCTGAGCACGAACCTGGACTGAATATAAAGCCTTGGTTGCCGCGGGAAAGATCGGTCTACCAAAGTAAATGGACTGGTAAGAAGACTCTCGCCACGATGAAAGGCGAGGACGAACACATTTATCCTTGTCGTCGAAGTAAAGACGACTTATCGAAAACGCTCGTCGGCTTTTTCTCGTCGGTTCGCCAGTGCGACGCGGCAATGGGTGGCCATGAAATAAATGCCAAAGATGCTCTAGTATCCCAAAAAAAGTCTCCAGGCCGACATTCAAGGCCTCAGGCGAGGGGCGCCGCAAGAACGCCCATGCAGCCACACCAGGACCGCGCAGCAACGCACTTGATAGACCGTGCGATGAAGCCACGGAGGAAGGAACAGCCCTTCTTTCAATCAATGAGGAGAGCCCTCAGGTAGGAGGCAGAAGCCGCACGCTCGCGGCGATGGGTATCGAAGGGCCTCGTGGCTCTCCGGCGGGAAGCCCATAGGCATCGGAAGGCCGACAAGAGTGGCTCAGGCGGAAAGCCCAACCGCTCGTGGATAACAACACAAGGGCGGAGAAATGCTTCCTGGGAACTCTGGTGGAAGCCCTAGAATCACGATACGTCGGGGTGCTCTGGCGGAAAACACTCGAGGGCGAGTTCCAGTCCAAGATAGATGTGGGTTACGGAGGCCTGGAGCGCGGGCGTCGCGATGCGGGCCCGGAGTGCCGGCCAGAACGTCAGACCCTGTCGCAGAAAGCGAGTTGTGTGTAGGGATCCTCAGCCCCGATTGCTTCATCCCGAGACCGGGCGGTCGGAACGCACGCCGGACTTACGAACGGGCTAGGAGGATAGGACTTACATCATCGAAGAGTTCTTAAATGGCCCTCACATTTTCATTCCGCACTGTTCGTCGCCCGCTCAAAGTTCGCTACGTAGATAGATCTCGGAAGATCGTCCCCACTTTTTTTCAGCGCCTAGTCCCGCAAAATGAGACTCTTCGTCTATCCTTCTCCCGCTCTTCGTTCCACATCAAACACCATCGAGATGTGCAGACTGATTTGTAGCCCACGAACTGATCGAGGTGTTCTCCTCCGCCGCCGATGAGGATAACAACAGCACATGTCCCCCGCTGGACTTGCCGAAACCCCAAACTATGAGGACTGCCAGATGAAGCTAAACACACTTGAAGGTCGGAACAAATCTGGAGGCGTTTACTATTCTACGCTTGCTGGACACTTGAACTTCGAGCTTTGAGTGGGAAATATGCGATCTCCTCGTAGTGCCATCTCGGGATGGTGGACTTATTCGCCGTCAACCAGCCAAAACACCAAACGATGAGACCGCTGGATGAAACCAGCCATCCTGGATAGTGGGAGCGAAGCTCCAGGTTTTTGTTATTACACGCATTTCAGACAGCTAAGCGCCCTCCTCACAGTCAATGATTGAGGGGAATAGGCTACGTCTGGGTCATATTTCGCTTGGTGGACTTCAACCAACAAGCCGAGCCAGTAAGTTGCTTCATTTCACCTTATTCCGCGCTCGACGTCTCAGGTTGAGCTAACGTGAAGGATTTCCACCTCGAACAGAACTTTGACGACTCGCAAGAAGATATTCGGTAAAGGAAGACTCCAAAGAGGAGTACTCGAAAGACGGCTTAGACAATCGCCACCCATCCTCGGCGCCAAATGCCCGTCGGGAAAAGGCATCAAGAAGGCTTTGTCTTCACCAGAGAATCCATACCCCAGTACCGACATAGAAAGTGGACAGAAGCTACTCATGACTGACGAGAACCTTGAGTATGCCGCCTCCTCTGTCCAGCCCTCTGTAGCTACCTGGCGCGAGCTTCGTCATACGAGCAACTGACAGGCATGGAGCCCGTTCGTTCGAGCACTCATCCTACCCGAGCCCACCGTATGGGCAACTGATATGCCAGGAACTCGTCGCTTATAAGCTTTCCAACTACTCGAAAGAGCCAGTAGTACTTTCTGGTGCAAGAAAGGCCTCACTGTAAGGAAGTGAGACGAACTGAGCAGAGTAAGCCTTTCGCTCGAGACTTCCACGAAGCACATGTCCATCCTTGCTAACGTATATCTCCGTGTTATATAGCTACAAGCCATTCCGTCCTACTCTGCAACCTCAGACGCGATACGGCCGGGTCCGCGGCTACCACACGGTGTGAGATACGTCTAGAGTCCTTTCTACCCATATGCCTTTCGTGGGCAGGCTTCTTTTCTTGTGACGGTGTCAAGGCTCAAGCCCTAAAACGATAGGGCTACAACACGGCTGATGGGACTAATTCGTCGTTGGATGTTGGAAAGAAGCCTACTTGGGGAAGAATGAATTTGAGTTGCGCCTTTAAGGCATGGCATTTTGGGGTCGAGATACATGACCTAACTTATTATTATACTGCGTTTCTCGGGCTGAGCCTGAAAAGCCACGAGACTCTTCCGAAGACACAGGCTAAGCAGGAGCCATTTTCTTCCTGCCTGCCCGTTTTGAGGCAGTTCCAAAATCTGTTCAGGGATACGACGCAGTTTAGGAAGCTATGTCGGTTCGCTCTGTAGACGAGCCAGGGCGTACGCCATCAAATACGGCGAGGCGGTAAGTTCAATCATTTTACTTTACCGCGCACTTCTGATATCAGATTGGGCTAATGAACACATCCAGAATTCTTGGGTTCGTGTTTGAGAATGCTTCGACAAGCTTGAACACTGCTCGGGCTTTCTTTCGTGTCGAAGGAAGCTTCGACAATCTAGATTTTTGGGGGAGAAGCCTTCGACAAGCTTGAATATTGTTTGGGAGGAGCGACTCAACGTTTATCTTATCGAATATCCGGGCGCCCGGAGAGTAATAGTCCCTTATAGGACGATCGACCAGCAAGTGGATACGGCATTGACGTAGATGCCGAGGACTATTTCGACATCTTTGTCTTATGTCGAAGAAAATTCATCTGATAAATCCCGATACCAATATTCCCTCCGATCTCGAGAAAAACAACGCGATCTAATGATTCCACGATGCCCGCTGGAGAAGGCCAGTCACACCAATACGCATGCTAAGATAGATCAAGCTCTCCATTACATGAATCTGGAATTCCGGCCACCGTCACTTAAGCAACGGAAGCCTTGGTCTGTCCACCGGCAGAGTGGACATCGCTACCGAGATTACCGTTTTTTCGGACCTGCACGATCAACATGCAGAAAGGCCTTGGCGCATAGGAGCCTACGCTCAAGGAAATAAGATCGTACGGGCCACGGACAAGCGATTTTTCAAAACTACTGTTTGATCGCCCCTATAGGGCGCTGCATGTGCAACTAGGAGAGTAAGAGACCTAGTGGGACCGGCGCAGACGCGGACAATGCGTTTCAGAAGTGGAAACGTGATGTTGAGGATTGCAATAGGAGGCTGACGGCAGAAAATCTATTGTCGTGTCTAAGCCCCTTATTAACGTCGCAGGATGCGCTGGCGTCCGCGATAGCGAAAGTTATAATACTGGAATTATCTTGCCTTAAGAACATCAGCATATTTGAGGCGGTATCGGTTGGCTTTCTAAAAAGCCGCAGGAAGCCCACGTCCCGGCCATCGTCTTTCTCTAGACTCATCTTTTCGACGTCTTTCAGCTCAAGTTCACCCGTTTTGTATTATCTCCATACCTCAGGGCTCATTGCAGACATAACGCCGAGCGTCTTTTGGGGTAGATATTTGCGGGTCATTAAAAGCAACATTATCTCCGACTATATCTCAAAATACGACGCCTAAATGATGTTGGCTGCTTCATGTATCTAGTGAGTTCTACCAACATCTTTTAGCGCAAAGGTTACCCCGTTTTGCAAGACACGAGTCATGTCCAGAATTTGTTTAAATTAGTATGCCCGAGCACGGAAAGTTATTGGGAGACGTCCTACTTCATCCCCTTGGACTCTACGTTAAAATACAGCACTAGGCTGACGTTGATGTTTCCCTTCGTGCACTTGGCTCTACTGGAGTATGATCGGGAGATGAGAGAAACTCCATCTCTCATTTACAAAAGACGCCCAAAATTCTCTCGAATAGATATATACGAGCTATCAAATTCTTCTACCAAAAGTTACACGACATACTCCCCGAGTCTATCTTAGAATGCAATGCCTGGCTTATATTGATTGACGAGAACAGAGAGGAGAAAGGAGCTGAAAATGAACACAGCAAGAAGAAAGTAAAACTAGTACAAAAGGGGACTGAAATCAGGTCTTCGACATGTTCAACATTGTCATAAGGTGGCAATAGAAGGTTCTGTTGAGAATACAGTTGGTGGCAAAGAAAGACGGATGAAATGGTCCGGGACCTCAACATCCAACCAATATTCCTTGGAACTCACGCTTGATATAGCGCTCTCTGCCATGTTCTTTCCCACCGCCAAACTAAAATGCGTCGTTTATACTTTTTTTCTTCTTTCACAGCAGCACATAGATATTCTGTCACGGTCTGCTTTCTGGCAGGCGGATTGAATGGTGGAGATGCGAATCTCACTAGATAGTTGATTTCAGATCAGGGTCCGGTCGATGGGCGACCGGGGCCGGATTGATGGGTCAATCACGAAGTGCACGATGGGCAGAATATGGATAAGAATGGATGAATTGCTATCTAAGAATTGGATCGAGGTTGGATCCTTATAAGATCCAGCCTCGATCACGTGAGCCTTCCGTTCATGGAAGGATCTTCCCAACCGTGTCATATTCATAGATGTAGAGTATATCAAAACCGGCTTAAACTGTATCCAGAGAAGAAAAGAAGGAGTGTGTGCTATGGAAAAATAATGTATACATTAGCACATGATGCAATGAAGGGTTGCTGGAAAGCTACTTATTCTATCCAAACCCTATCTATTGCTGCTTTCTCTATAAATATGTACCTTCAAATTCTTTGACTTGCTACATTTAAGCTTCGCATTTGCTATTGCATTATCACCGGCTTTTGCCCTTCTTATAGCTATGAAGCCCTGTCGTACGTGTTGGGCTTTCCGACATGGCCAACCTGTTTTCCATGAACAAATGGGTTTTACATCACCGCGTAATGCAAAGTTGCGTTAAAGCGGCCACGTTTATAGTCTATTGCGCTGGGAACATTCATATGATGGTTGTATGGCCATGCTACATGTAGGTATTCGACAAGTATTGCTATTAACAAGTAGTGTGGGCTGGTGAAAGTATCTGCTCTACCACAGCAGTCATTGTTGGATACAATGAAACGTGATATCGACCCTTGGGAGCAACAATGTAACTAGACTCTTGGACTTTGCTTCCTTAAACTCCGCCCTATTAATGTTTTGCTTGCTTTAAGAATGTACATGCTCTTACACTGTTAACAAACTGAAATACTACAACGGCAAATGCCAGAACGCCAGAACGCCAGAACTCCGCAACTTCAAAACCCCACATCTCTATATCTCCAACACATCATAAAACTACAAATCTCAGGTGTTTAGAGACTCATAAACGCACTCATAAACGCATGGCTTGGAAGCACTACAAAGTACTCAAAACTGTAAGACTTGTAAGATACGCGAAACGTTCGAAATGTCGCCACAATCAGTCAAAACTACAGGACACCAAACTTCCAAGCTCCGTACGCCAAAAGCTCCAAGATTACGCCATAAACTCCTTAATCTCCACGCAATGTTATTGTTCCTAACCTTCCCACACAACTCCTGCGGACTTTCAATTGCTTCTAACTTCGGATCATCTGTGAAGCTGGCGTGTCTCCCATATTATTCCTGCCTCTGTCTCTAGCCATCTGCGTTGAGGCAACTGTCATGCCCGTGACTCATTCGTAATTTCTTCTGCTTCAACGTCTTTCATTGTTCCTTTGCGCTTTCTTCGACTCCGATGGCGGTCCCGGGCCGCAGCATCTCTGAAAATATTATCCGGACTGAGCCACGGTGCAACCGATGGATTATCTCCGTGTTTATCATCAAGTTCGCCGCTTAGATTGACCTCCTCCGGCAGGATTCCCCTTTCTGGTTTTTGTTATTCATCCCGGTTTCCTTGTTGTACACGCCCAACTCCATTGTGTTATTCATGTTCTCCTCCGAAGCTAGGGAAACCGTCAGCGTGCAGGTGTGCGTGGTCCAAGATGTAGTCACCGCGCCAGGGCAGTTATCTGCAATCCAAGAGAGTATGGCTGAAAGAGCCGTCCGCGTGATCGATGACGGAATCGATGACGGAATGTCCAGCTGCATTTGAGGCGGCGAATCCGAACAAGTGTTTGTGACTGTGCTTGGCGGAGATGGTGTAGGAGCGGACGTGGCCATTGGCACGGCTTCAAATGAAGAAGAATATGCCGTGTACACTGATTTTCGCTTTGGGGGTATGATGCGAACGCGTTGAGGCTTTGTAGACTTGTTGAGATTCCTTGGCATGGCCGCGGAGTGAGGTTGAGCTCTTTCTGTAAGTGGACGTATTGTAGATGAAAGGCGGAGGGCTTTGGAAATGCCTGCTCCCATGGCAGACTTATTGGTCGCGCCAGGGATACGTGAAGGCTGGATACCACCGCGACCGGTGCGTGACTGAGTGGGTTTATTTTTGTTCTTGGATTTGTTTCTGGCGGCGACCTCCCTACTGACGCAGTGGGCACACCTGTGCAAGCCGTCTCTCTTCAGGCAACGAGCCATCTGCGGTGTTTCCATTAGTTAGTCTCGCATGTGGCATCTATTGGTCTGTAAACGTACTGGATAATTCGAATCTTCTGGTAGCTTTGTGAATGGATTCTTCTTTAGATGGGATGTACTTCGCAATTGAAGCGCTTCGATGATGATGATTTTGACTAGCTCAAAATTTGTTAGTTGCCCGGAGAGTGTGGAAGAGGGCGGGAGAGAAGGTTTATTAGCAAGAACTTTAGAACTAGCATTCGTGGGATTTCAAGACAACAGTGACACGTGCGCGACGCGCTCGCGGGGATGAAATGAGCCGGATCTATATCTCTGTTGCTACCCAAGAAAGTCCACAAATTTCGATGCTCAAATTTTCTTCTCCCAGGTCGCAACCATGCTGAGAAGTCTCCTGATTTTTGCCTTTATAAAATTTTATAGCTCTCATCCACTTTTCAAGAGCTACAACTTCTAGCCGGTGCTGTCGGACGGCTTTTCGATTCTTACAACTGACAACCAAGGTCCAAGGTCGACATACTGGACTGGGCGGCTGCGCGTCCCCCACCCCCGGAAGACGTGCTTCCGAAGAGTCCACTGTCTCTCGTTGAAGAACGCAACTGTTTGGCTGGCACAAGTAAGATACGTGCTGGACGGCACGGAGAGCATCATCCTTGATGTTTGTGATGCATTGCTGGGTATATGATGTAGCTTGTGTTATGGATACAAAATGCAAATCAACCGTGAGCTTGTATGTGGAAAGGCAGAATGATGCAAGTGCTCTATTACAACGATTGTTTTGCTGTTGTATATGCTAGACGGGTTTCTCGATGTATGCTTCACAGACATCCAGGATTGCTACCACATTTTTGCGATGTTTTTAACAATGGAAGATTATGGGCGAGATTCAAGATGTACAAATTAATTTGTGGAATGCCAATTTTGATCCTCAAAGTGTCCTTAGCTCATCTGTGCATAACTCATCTGTGCATAACTCATCTCTGCAGGCACCATCACTCGTTTCATTACAGTCATAGTTCACGTGTGCACTTGGCTGTATTCCATCACAAAACCCGAGTGCAAATCAAAAAATGCATTTCTGTGCTACGGTGATGCTTTCCAGACTACCAAGAATATGTGATGCAGGGCGCTATCGAAACTACTGGAAGGCCAAGGCTGGCCCGACAGTACGAAAGCGAACAGTTCACCCTGGAAACTAAAAATGATTCACCCTGGAAACCAAAGATTCACGCTGGTGGCAAGCGACCCTGCTGACAAAGCAGGTCGTTGGAAACTTCGTCGGCAAAAGTATATAAACCCCCCCAAGGTCGCCCAAACCTCCCCCTTTTTCTTTCGTCACCATTTACGGATGGCGTCTTCTCTTTGCCTTTTGGCTTGGATCAAGACGAAGTATCTGTTCTAATCAGTTTAATAGCTGATTCGGCTCCTACGGGAGTCAAATTGTTATTAAACCTATTTTTGAGACTGGCTGGGAGGGCTTCCTGGGCTTGCTCATCCCCCCTAGCATTGTGTCGCTCGTATTGCACTATTTCGGGCTGATGCGAATCTTTACTTTGATTCTTTTTCTCTTTTTCTTTTTTTCATCATTCTTCCTGCCTGGTGCAGGTGTTTGAAGAAGAAATGTTTATGCCCTGTCTGGTGTTTTGTGTTCTGGCGTTTTGCCTACATTGATCCTTGGTGTTGGGTACAGATCTTTGTAGTTCTTCATGCCGTTTATGGTGCCTTGGAAGGATCGTTCCTGCATATGGTAATGTGCTTTGCTGGTGTTGAGGCAAGTCGGGCACGCGCCCAAACTTGTGGGCAAGCCACTGTAATTGGGTGCGAGAGTAGACACATATCTCAACGTTACACGGTAACACAGTCTAGTAATGGCGATTCGTGCCTAAAGCATGTGGCATACGGTGAGATAGAGATGCTGTGCTCGATGGCGTTGTAGCATTCTTCGGACCCGCTGACCCTTGTGTGAAGGTTGCCCGTATCAACAGCGAAGCCCTCAAATGTTCCAGCGTCTTTAAAGCTTGAGGTAGTAATTTGAGGTTCTTGTAGAAGAAAGAATATTGAACGCATTGTCCTTGAACATCATGAAGCGATCTCCCGCCCGAACACCTGAAATATGCACACGAAGTTCGGTGGATCGCCACCCACAAGTCCTGAATTGCTATTGTCGCATACACGACAGTTTGGTAGGTAGACACGGGAGGGAAATAGAGCCCATTGAAAACAAGTAAGTCGTCCATTTCTCGTCTATTCACTGATACTAGGAGCACTCTATTTATCCGGTGGCGAAATTCGTTATGAGCTGATGGGCTCGCGATAGACACATACACCTTCCGTTGATATCTACGTAAACACAAGATCCTCCAGACAATGGTGAAGCAGCTTTTCATCTCCAAATCGTCGACCATGAGTTCTTTGGAATCGTATTCTCACATAATCTGACGCAGAAGCCACTAATCGCCACCTCCTCACCCATAGCTCCTCCGCTGGAACGACCGCAAAACGCTTCGCTCCACCCAAGACTTCTCTAAATATGCATCCTATATGGCCCGCTCAAGATTTTTCCGCCTCCTATGCCGTCGTTGTCAGTCGAGAGAGGCAGAAACAAACCAAACTGCCTTGCCATACGGACGCGGCTTCTGCTACGCCTTGGGAGGTTTCTGGGAATAACGCGAGCTTTTGGTAGCATTTTAAAGCCCTATCTATGCTCTTTGACGATTGCAATAGACAAGGATGGCTTCCTGATAGCAAGAATTAGACGGCATCAACACAGGCAGACACTAAGCTCGAATCTCTAGACGACGAGACACGGATGACACGATCTGACCTAGGGCTTTAGATGCTTGCGGAGAACGGAAAAGATGACGAGCATATACGGCTCCATATTCAACGCCAATTGCTTTGCAAGAGATATCTAAAGATAAAATCACTTAAAAATGCAACATCATTTTCATTCGTAAGAGCTGTTCCTACAACCAAACTACCTTCTCCGTAGGTCTTTTGCCCAAGCCGTTTCTGAGCTCTAAGTTGTCTAGATACGAAGTGGATGGCTTTTGCCTGATGAGTTCTAGTTGGAAATATCTTCGCTACTCCTAGGTCCCTTCAACGGTCGGCATCCGTGATGCTGTCGAGAAACACCAGAAATAGGATCCTTCCGTGGAAGATAGTTCTAGTTTCTCTTGAGAGTCTACCACCGACCGAAACTCTCCACGAACACAATCTTGTGACCAAAGTAATGGCGTTCGCATCTTTGAAGGAAGAAAACACTGGTGCTGGACTGCTTACTTTGTAGTTCAATAGAGCTCCAAGAGCAAAAAGCAAACGTTCGTCGTGGCCGACGCGTCCGTAGACAGTTCCCGCCCCCCAGAGTTACAAGACATACAAGATCAAACAAAGGCCTGCCTTAACGGAGTGTCTGTACAAGCCACCTAGCATAGCTACGCAGTGTCATGAGAGAAGAAAATTGCCCATAACGAGGCGTTGCTTGCCGATGGATACGATGACGTTGCCAGTTGTCGATTTGGTACTGCTTGCCGGACATTCCTGGTGTATGAGTTTGGGATATTAGTGGAGGGTCTTGTGAAAAGAAAGTTGTGAGCAATGATATAGCCATACCTGAAGGAGACACTTGCAAACGTGCGGCCGCCTCCGGTTGAAAGCTCGCTCTCCTTTGGCGTAGTAAGGGCTGAAATGAGACTCCTCCTGATGGACAATGATCCTATCCCATATGGCGTCAGGGACTAGGAAAATACCCTCTTCTAGTGGCCTGAGAATGTTGAGGCTAACACTTCAAGCATCAAGCAAAACTGCAGGGAGGCCGTAGAGGCATGGCCCGTCGACGCATGCGGGTATCCGTCGGTCACCAACCAAAGTAAGAGAAAGACGATGCTAAGAGCCGAAGACGAAATGTAAAGTCTTTAGATATTTATGTACAGAAAAGGTAATGAAAATTTTCAAAAGACACCGCGCTCACCGATGTCTCCCGGTCCAGAGGAAGGTGGCCAGAGAAAGGCCATGTGGCGCGAGAGAGCGACGCTCTCTGGTGGGCTTCTTTTGTTCACCCATCCCAAATTCATCGTCTTTTTGGGTGCTGTTGTATTATATCCAGCAAGAGAGAGTGTGGAGTAACAACAGCGGTGCCTTCGAGGCCATCGTATATTTTCTAACGGTCGATTTCCTTCGACTTTGTCCTACGTTTGTCTGGGGTGTGGTTAGCGCATGCTATTTGCGGTGACGTCTAACATTGTAAAGACACATCCCGCACAAGAGACACCCACCATATTGTTTCCAACCCTCGACTTCCTAAACTTGCTCGAGGTGGGCGGGCAGCGAACGCAGCCACTGACGGCCCGCTGCCACGTCCAAGTATTTGACGGAACTGGTGCTCGAAAAGGCGCTATGGCACGCCTGAGAATCAGAGACTGAGAGTGTAGAGATCGTTGGGATGGTCGTGTAGCGGTGCACTTGAAGAGTGAAGATGACATTTGTATTGAAGAGGACAGCTTACGGATTAGTGTTGTAGGCGAGCTGAAGTCGCCAATTCGGCGTTTGTCGCCGCCACGGGTTCACGTCAGTCAATAGCTACTGGGAATTGTAACTACTACTCCTTCACAGGATTCTTTTCAGAGCGAACTTGGAAATTTCCGAACAAGTCTGGTCCTAGGGGCGAAGGCGACGTTGCGATGCAATGGCGTGGGACTCTGCATCAGCACTTTCTGCTCCCTCGAAAGGGAGCCTCCGCGGGTTTGCCACGCCCATTTACCATATTTACGCTAGCAATGAACATTGTTTTCTGTTCACCCACGCTCCTTTGTGGCCATCGGCACCCATCCACGCCAATCTATGCGCAAGTGTCTGCTCAGTTCAGCGTCGGTGCCGAATTCTGCGTTTTGCAAGTCCTTCTGGCCTTCTGCGCGTGTTCTGTTCCATAGGATTCTCCGGGGCGGCCTCCACCTCTTAGTTTCCTCGTCCGCCACCGGCATCACCATCCAGCCATTCACCCTTTTTGTGGATACCAGAAAGCACTGAATGCCGTGTTACAACATCATGGGCATCGTTTAGAGCATGACATGCGTCTTTTTAGTCCTTTTTCTTGTCATAATTCGTTTCCTTCCAGAGAGACTTGCGCCTACGCGCCGTATTTTCGCGTAGGTGAGGCTTTCCAATCTCAAGCCCAAACTCACAAGCTCTTGAAAATCGCCAGCTAACATAGTTGCAGCGTATAGGAAACCTCTCGGTGCTTTTGTCATTGACACAGTATGGAGTCATTCCACAATTGTCCGTGTCATGTCGACGGCGTCCGATACGGGTCAAGCGCCATATCCTCAGTTTCCTCCACCGGATCGAAGCCCGTTCACATCTAGAATAAATTTACATTTGAAAATTCAAATGGAGCAGGCGGGCCGATACCACATGGCTCAGGGTGCCACCAGTGCGAGGCAAGACATCCTTCCAAGAAGCCTTACAAGCGCTGTCGCCTTTAGCAATGCTGAGGACATATTGAGGCCCGCCTCTGAATTTCTTCTCTTCCAAGGTCTCGAGAGCCCATCAAGCAAAGAAAAGCGTCCACGGCAAAATTTTGTGGTCGGAGATATCCCCCACACAGGGGAGAATTTCTTAGCGCCGACCCGCCCTTACATGGCTTCGCTTCAGCCAAATGACAGGGCGGAACGGCCCCGAATTCTCGCGCCGCAATGTGTGAAGATGGTGGAGAGTGCCCTCTATTGGAGGGTTGAGACTGGAAAGGGGAGTCCTCCGTGCGGGACTGAAACTTGGGAGAGAGAGGAGGGCTGAGACTGGAAAGTCGAGGGGGGACTGAGACTGGAGAACGGGAGGAGGACCAAGACTAGAAAGTGGAAAAGGGTTGCTCTACCCTACAACAAGAAGAGGGGTGGAGAAAGTCTGGATTTAGCCGAGCCCATTTGGCTGGAGCTTCATTGGCCCATGTTTGGGCTTAAGGTAATGAGGGCGGATGGTGTTACAACCACCGTGCCCCTTATCAAGTAGATGGAGGAGGCTTAATAGTGCGGTTCCGCAAGAGCGCTAGAGAAATTTCTATCGTTTGGTTCATGGCTCATCGTGCTTGCCTAATCTATTCCCCCAATGTCTTGGTACCCTTTCCAACAATACGTAATTATTACTAAAACATATACATACTTGTCATCACCATAGAAGTCATTCCGCCTTGCCAATGTACTTTCTTGCTGCGTCTGTGTATTTTTCAGTTCTTCTAGCTAGCTTAGTGAATATAATAGAGACTGCTGAGCTCAAAGCCTACTTTTATCTGAAGTGATGAACTAATGAGTGTACAACGGATTGTACGCAGTGAGCCATACCTTAAAAGCCGCAATAATATTTCTTATAATAGTCTATGTTTTAAGAGAACGTCTTCGAATATTCTTTAAGTGTAAACATTGTCTTGTTTCTTTCTGCGACATTGTAAGGTACTTTATATCAGCTTGTTGGGTTGATATTGTCCTTTTCATGACACTAGAAATATCTTATCCTCGAACATCAAGACATCTTGCCTCTAAAGCTACATAACTACTATACATTTGGCGCCAAGAAACTATTGAAGCTCTTAATATTGATTTTCACATGAGACCTGCTACGGCATAATGCTAGCTCCGTCCTGGATTTCCATGTATCGTCCTCAACCAAAACTGGAAAAATCCATTAAATGGTCATGATTATATGTTTATTTGAAAGCACGGAATCTGATATATGGATACTTTGCTTCACAATATATGAGGTTTTGGTCTATAGTATTGATCTGCCAGACAGTCAGCTGATAGACACGGCCATCACTGCTCGAGCACCTTGATATTTTGATCGAGGCACATTTCAAATGTATGGTATTAGAAATATGCTTTAATAATAATGTAAGACACTGCCATAATTTCTAGCTTCAAATACTAGCATGTATCTCTATTTGCCCTTGGAGTTTGTGGGAGAAGCACCGGATTGGCTAATACTATTTCGAGCTTCCTGGATCTGATCGTGAAAAGATACAATCTGTTAGGTCTAGCGTACCCTAGCCTGCGGCTAACCAACTTGGCCAAAAGACTGGCACAGTATCTCACTTCAGTGCGATGCTGCTGGCTAGGAACTATATATATGCTAACACAATCGCCTTTGTAGGACAATGATATGCAAAAGCACGACCACCCGCGTGGGACCCGGAGGGCAAAGAAGAGACAAATTTCAACATACAAAATTGCAATTCGGTATTTTTCCTAAGCGACTCTCCTGTGTCAAACCCTGCGTATTTCCGTAAGTATACGTTTAACCTAGCATCGTCGTGCGGGGCTCGGCTGAATGCGGTAATGGCATGGGGCACGTCCTTGTCGAGTGCTAGGCATCACCGTAATCAAAATTAGAAATAGGGGGAGGCAATTTCTAAATATGTACCCATGTAATTTATTATACAAATGATACTTTGGGATATATCTAAGTCTGCCGCCTCTGGCGTTCGTATTTATCCTCGCTGAGCTTGGCCAACGTCGGCCTGGGATTGCGTGATCAATTAGGTAGCGCGGCGAGACGTAACGGCGTCACCAGGTGGTTGAGCTACTGCATTTGGATTCCATCACGGCAAGAACGTGGTTGAGAAGTGCTCTTCACAGATATCGCTTTCAGACAGACGCAAGCAGTCCCAGGCAGCCAACACCAAGTAGCTGCCTATTGCTGACGAGCGTGAAGGCACGTGGAAAGGGCCAACGTTGTCCTATCTATCAGAACTCGCGCCGGAAGGGAGCCACTTACTTGTGATCACATTGATTCCTTCCAAAAAGAACATAGCAATGTTACCTATGCAACCGCCCTAGCCTCTTTCACATGTGCTTCAGCCGTCCAGGCTACATTAGCGATGCCGTGGCTAGAAAGAACGCCGAAGAATGCGGCGTCGTTTAGCTCACCTAGCGTCGTCTAGAAAATTACGCATAATGATGCTAAGGAACTTTGAAGTCATCATGTCACCGTATTCTAGGCAAGAACAGTTTGGCAGGCTAGCAGCAGACTCAAATAGGTTACTATTGTTGTTTCCTGACGTGTCTAAGGTGCCTAAGCCCCAATGCTGGTTGGCATGGAGACGCATTGAATTTGTAGATGTCGCTCTGAGCCTACTTGACCGGCACTACGCCGCCCAATGTCACCATGCTGCCATCCTTGAAACAGGAAAGAATGAGGGGTAGAATCAGGTAGTCCAACATCCGCTTTCAGCTCGACCCCTTCTGTTTACGACGTCAATAAGGAGCATGATGGTATGTTCCATGGAAGGTTTCCAATGTTGTGTTGGCATACGTGATCCGGTTGGCAGCGGAAGGCTTCTGGCCGCCTCGCCGCCAAATTGGCGCCGTATCGCTGCCCGCGAATGAAGTAATGCCAATTTAGATCTAATTGAACTGTCACATGGCAGAGGAAGGGTTCGGTGGTAACCAACTCAAATTACCACTTCCTAGTTAGAGATGGAAACAAGAGAACTGCAGTGTCATGCTTTCTGCTTTGGGATAGCTCTGTGGTGCTTCCCCTGAATGGCAAGCGAGGTGGGGAGCTAACGTCACCAATACCTCAAACCTACCTGCTCTGGTGCCGGGTAGCGAAAAACCCCGGTGATGGCTTGTGAGTCATATCAGAGCTCACCCAGCAATACCCAACTTTGCTCTGACCGATCTCGCTTCGCTGTTCAGCATCACAAAATGTCAAAACCACCACCCTTCAAAGGTGACAGCGGCCTCGTAACCATGAGAGGTAAACAGCGTGATGCTGCAGACTCGTCTTTCAGAAACTCGTCGACAAAGGTATAAAAGGACCCAAGACCCACCATTTGAGACCTTTTCCCTTCTTTACTTTCTTCCTCTCACACTACAGGAGGGTAACCTCCAACCTCCAAGGGCTCAGCTAGTACGTACATTGCAATGTTTCTTTCTTTCATCATGGCACCATCTTGCATCATATTCTTCTGTGGCACAGAGCGAAGCTCCATGCAGATGTATGGCCATGTAAGCCCGCTGCTAGGATGCTTTGCAGCTGACGGATGCCCAGTTCCTTGCACAACTCTCTGAGCATCTGACATCATGCATCGTGGTTTCATGTCAAGAACTTCAACCACTGACTGACTCGCCTGAATAGGCTGGCGTCGAACCGGGCTGGCTGGTGCCCACCAGGCGTCAGAGCACGCCTCACTCAATTTGCCCGGCATTCGCACCGTGGCCCTACTGGCTCCGGTTCAGGAGCTTTTTGGTTCGTACAGACCAATCGAGCCTCAACACCTTGCATTCCCCGACTAACATGGTCACAGGCGGGCCAAATTTTGGCCGATGACAATTGGGGTTGGGCGGGGCTTCCCGCAAGGGCTTCTTGCACCACGCGGCGCCTACCATCCTGATGGCGCCGCAAGCCCAGACTGTTCGGGCTCCTCCCCCAGTCCGCAGAAGGACCAAGGGGGGCCGCATGGATCTCAGCCTCTAGCCAGAGGGGAGACAACTCATGCGTGGTTCTCCACTCGCCGCGTGGGGAGTCCGGACACGCCATGAGCCTCGCTAAGGATACGATGCGAAGCGCCGTGGTCCCCATTCAATACCCGGAATCATAATGGGGACTACGGGCAGGCGATGGCCATGGCTGTCTGGGTGGTGCAGGTCGTCCCAGAGGTTGGAGACCGTCGGTACTCTAACATGGGCCCGCAAGAGCCGGGCACCCACCTACCGTGGTCGTGCGCCGGGAGCGCATTCTGGTAGATGAACGACAGCCGTGAGGCGCTACGGACGCGCTGGTGTCGCAGCTTATGTACGATCAGAACGGATACAAACGGACGACGCCGATCCCGGTTTCTCTCGACAGTGCATATTTCTTCTTCTTCATTCTCTTTCACAACAACGAGGCTTGAGGTGGAAAGATTGCAATACTTTTGACTCTCTAGCCGGTTTCTCGAGGAACACATCTGAACTTGCTCAAAGCGCAGCTGCTCAAGGTACGTCGGATAAATGACGACTGTTACAGAAGAGATCGCCTCACTAACATTGAGCGAGTTCCAGTCAATTTATACCACCGCCTTTCCATAATTCCAAGTCTTTCAAACCACAGATCAGACAAAAGGAACTAGAAGCCACGTACTTGGCTTTAGTTGAACCCCGCCTCGACTTTCACACTCATTTCGTGCAACGCTTCTGGTCAAACGTTTTCCAAACATCGGTTAACAACAATTCGAAGCTTGGCCGATGGAGGGGAGACACAAAAATAATTCGTCGGTTTGGTGGGGCAAACTGAACGGGACCCTCTGCCTTACAACAATATCGCAGTCATCAGAGAAATGACAACAGCAACAAGAATGGCACTCCTTGCAGCCACTAGGTGCAACGCCGCCCATACAGCCACTTCGTTCGGGCCGAAGGAGTTGGGTCGGCACAGGTTCTCTAGTCATGAAGACTTCCCCTAGAAGATCATCCGTTTGTTGAAGAAATTCGGAAAGAAAGTCTTGGTTGGAATGTTATCCTGAGGACGAGTGTTCCCAACTTGAGGCTCCCTGATGGGCCGAAGTCGACTATCATGGCAGCCTTTTCGTGAAAATACGGTACCGGTCTTGCATTTGATTTGACCCATTGCAAACGTGGATGGAATACCAAGTGCTACATCTTTCAATCATTCATCCAGACCTACTGTTCGATTCGTGGAGCACCTTCGTCGAAAGGTTTGCGGAACTCATTCATTCTAGAGAAAACTCTAAACTCCAAAAGGGAAACACTGTTGGACGGGCCATCCAAATTGCTGTCTAAAATTATTCGATGAACAGACCTTGAATTGGAGAGACGCGAACTATGTATTCAATCGGACCCGGCTCGAAATTGCTCAAATCCTTGCTCGATCCTAGAGCAATGCCTGAGCCGACAGATGGCATCCGCTCACAAATATCCTGAGGCTCATGATGTCTAGCTCAAGGACGATGGCGGTTGCGTTACGGGCGGTGGCCCAAAACGCAGTCTTGCCTTCCACCTCAGCTGCCTACCAAGCGCCGCAACTTCGTTTTATTTTGACGAAACAACGCGAAAAGGAGGCACCAGGAACGATGCATTGGGATTGAGAGCGTTGAGGGAACTAAGAGAAACCGGCCTTGAGTCACAACCCAGACCTAAAGGCGGCAGCCCTGTTTCCGACTTCTAAAACCGCGACAGGCCGGCATCTCTCGGGGCGGGGAGTGTTTGTTTAGCAGCACGGTCGACCTGGAGAGAGGGAATCCAGGTCAAATACCGGCGCCAGTTGGCGCCCGATATCATGCGAGACGCCCGGCTGCCCGGGAGCGCTCAGGGCGCTCCCAAAGCCCTCTTCCTCATGAGGAACAGACAAAAGCGACAGCAACAACGGACACGGCAGCGCAATCGACTCCCGCGCCGGCCACTGCGCTCACTTCTACTGCTGGCGCATGACAGCTACCCCAAGCCCAACTTCTGGGCTATACACATTTGTTAGGTACTTAGTGCCAACACCAGCACCGTCGAGACCAACCTCCGTTGGTCGCACCGAAACGAGTGTGTCGAGACGCCGTTGGGACTCTCGACACACTCGGTACCGGTGCTTACCAAAACGGGTGGAGCAAAGGGAAAGGAGCACGGCACACAATACTGACATCGATATCGGCGGAGTGCCTGTGCAAGAGGAGGACGGGGAACGAAATCGGACTCTACGCCTCCACGTGGTGTTCCCCGGAAACTGCTTCGTCCTCAGGGCGAGCAGGCCAAGTAGAGACGTGACGGAGAGATGAAGAAAGGTGCCACACAGGTAGGATTCTTCCGCAGTATATCCGCAAGAACGGATGCTAATAGCTTTACCTCATGGACAAGATCGACGGAGACTCCTCCGGCCAAATTTCTCACGGAACTCCGTCGATATGTCGATGTGGATATATCTACCGCGACAGACATAAGCCGACAGGGTCGGCTCGTTCAATTTGCGCTCACGACGTGGGCCCGCTGCCGAGTCCTTTTACGACCCGGAATCGTCCTCCTTTGCCGGCGACGAGGCCGCTCCCGCGCTGATGCCGCCGTCAGAAAAGCGGCATCGAGCGGACCTCGCCAGCCTTGCACGGTGCTGTGTAAGCACTTCCCGAATCCAGTCGACCAGCGCGTCGACTTCACCATTAACGTCGCAGCAGCGAAGCTGCGGTCCGGATTGCCTCGCGGCCTGAGGTAGTTGGCCGGTCACATCAGGGATCAGTCAACCAACCAAGGGCCGCGATGCGGATCAAATTTGCGTGCGCTGCGCGCTGCCGGCGCTGCACATTGCAAGGGAATCCATGTTCCCATCATGCCGCTGCCGGTGAGAGGCGGCATGGAATGACTCGTGGCCCGGAGAAGTCGAGCAATCGACTTCTAGGCCGTGAAAGAATTATCCATTCTGTCGTTAATTAAAACGGCTGACTGAGAAAAGTGCCCACGACCGTTTGACCCAGTCACTGTCTGCGCCTCATCAAGCCCAATCAGCCAGCCAGCCAACAGACCGCGTTGGATCACAAGATTGACTCATCGAGACCCGTTGCTGCTTAGCCGGCGACGATGCCGGCTTCCAACATTCAAGGCCGCCGTCGGCCTCCAGACCATCATTCCGGGTCCTTCATAATGGCGACAATCGCCACGACGTAATCGCTCCCGACGCGGAGCGACTCCAGTGGCTGGAATTTAGCGGCCATTGGCCTTACTGCGGCCATGGACCGCCATGTCCGTGGCCGCTCAAGTAGAAGGCGATCGGAAAAAAAGCAAAATGAGGCCAAATCGTTGGCCTGTTCAAAACCCGACCCTTAACGGCGGGCATCTTGAAGCCCTGATGACTGCTTGCATGGAAGTCAACGTTATCAGGGCAAAAGGGAAGGACAGGCTCGCGAATTCTTGGGCGCCCGCGCCGTTCGGACACTCCGCCCTCGCAGCGGTAAGGGACCGCGCAACGAGTCCTGATCCGGATCAAGAGCTATACAATCCGGCCTTCTTCAACACTAGGGACAGATTGCCGGAAAATCTGGGAGGAGTCCCTAGTCAGACCATGGGGACTTGGAATGCCCATGTGTTTATAATGGAACAGGGAGCGAAGGCCCCTAAGTCAAATACGGGAGCCGGGGACCGGATCAGCACTGCTTGAAAGACGACAAGCGTCGCCTAGATCAGATTCGATCATATTCCAATGGTCGAGGTTGCCACTGGTGGCAATATCGTCCGGAGTCCGGACTTGCCAAAACCGTTCACGATTGTGGCGGTCCAGTTCCATCGGTGGCATTTGCGCGGTTGCGACCAACGACAAAACCTGGCAGCCGGCATGTCTGCCCGATCATCAGTCGACATTAGCGATCCTTCCCTCGTTCTGGACCCATGGGGCCGGAGAACTTCCCGCCTAATCGAAAAGGCGGCCCCGGGATCAGATCCAGGCAACTGCCCTGGAGCAACTCTATGCCAATACGACAATGTTGGCTTATCAATAACTCCCATTCAGTCCGGCTTCAGCGGAATTTAACCATGCTTGAATCGTTCCCCCAATTCTCCTGGATGTTACCTCTGGATGGAACCCAGCCGACGAAGCAATGCTAGCTCATCGATCATTTTCTAGTCCGGCTCAGCGGCCTTCGATCCAGCTCCTTCAACATTCTTGTGGTATGGTAGCGCCGTTCTCCCCAGCCATCGTGACGGTATCATCTCAACGCAGCACGAGGAGATGGGAGCCCCAGACGACTCGGCCCTGACCTGCCAGCTGGCTGGAGGTCCATGCTTGGGAGTCCACGCACAGTCCCGCAACCAGAGGACCCACGGAATCAAGTCCAGGATCATCACTGGCATGGCCAGCCGGACTCAAACCTTACCCCTTGACAAAAGTCGATCAAGAGCAGGTCTCTGACCGCACTTCCACTTGTGGCGGAAGGCCACGACTAAGTAGCTGGGACGGCGGACCTTTTTAGACGGATAATATTCGCTGTCAAGAACAGCCCGCTCATAACGCTGCTGACACTTACCGGTGAAGACCAGGCTTAAGTGGCTGGGATAGTGGAAGCAAAAGCAACGTTCGGTCTCGTGATTCATGCAGGATTTTCGCAATGGACAGACTGGACGTGCAAGCTCGGCATAGCCGCTCCTGAATTTTAGAAAGATGGCGGACAACGCGACCTCCTGGGAATTACTGGCACATCACGGCATATAAGGAGACTTTTGGGCAATAATGAGTCTGACCTTAGCGGTGTCCAGGAAGCTGTATTCACTTTCCCAGCGTTGGTTGTCTCCGTTTAAAGCATAATATGTGGAAAGAAGGTTGAATGGTGGGGTGGAGTGGAGGAAGGACGAAGGGTCCGCTAGAGATGAGAGATGGAAGTATATGCTTGCAAGCTCACTAGCCGGGCTCCCAAGGCGTGGTGGTCGAATCCTGGAGCTGGCCCGTGGGACTCCTCGACAAGTTGGAAACGACACCGACATGACATCGCCAGTGACCGCCTCACCTCATGCTCACACATAAGTGGATAGCAGAGGGTCGCTATACACTTCCTCCTGCGCCCCACTTCAACACGATATGGACCTCGATGCTGCTCGAACACTCCGTGACGCTTGCGCAAATCAGCTGAGATGCGTCTGTAAAAATATACCGCAGTTCTTGTTTGAAAGCAGACAAAAGGAAAACAAAGAAATGAAAACTGATTCGGAAGTCCTAGTAGAGAGTATGGGCAACGGATGAAATACCTCGACAAAGCGTAACGGCCCTATTTTAGGTTCGGGATCTCAAGTTAGGCCACAAGAGAATCACTCTATTATTGAAGATTTGGAATACCTTCATTCTTTCCAACATCGTCCAAGTCTCCCAGGATTTTCGGTCAAGCTAGATGGCAGTTTCATGGTCTGTGCATCTTTTAGGCCGTATCTGTTCCCACGAAATATTCTTAGGGATCGACTCTACCTAAAATCCTGGATAGAGAGAAAGTCCCGATCCTTTCAATGTCGGGAATGTGAGAACCTCCTTACGATCAGATGGAACTGTTGGAAGAAAAGGAATGAGAGCTTGAAAGATGGGAATATGGAAAAGGCGCCGCGGAAAATCCAACTGGATAGGAAGGCGAAAGACGAGCATGTGAAACGTGAAAGCCTAGAAAAATCGGACTTTCAGAACTGGAAAGATTCAAAATTTCAAATTACAGTGCGTGACCGTTTTCCGACGACATTGAAGATGGAATACTAATATCCAATCGGTGACAGCAATTAAAGACTGGCGGACAGAAACTGCATTAATTCCGCATATTTCTCACCGAACCAGATTTTTAGTTTTTTCTGCTACCATAGTGGTAGTAGCAAATCCATGGCGATGTGGAAACGAATTTTCAGAATTCTAGGGCCCAGGCTGCCACGACATTGGGAGTGGCACCACATCTCCTACCGATAGACCCTCCCTCAACTGTCTTCACGTTCTTGTTTTCTTCGTTGGGCGATCAGAGCGCTATCCATTCCAAAAATTCCTACACTTCGGGCGAAAGTAATGGCATTTGCCTTTTTCCGGGAAACCTCCAAAACTGGGAGTATTCCATATTGGAAGGTTCGGAATCTAACTCATTCTCTTGGCCTAAATGCGAGTCTGTCGACAAAAACGTGTCTAAACCATCTAAATGCAGCGGCGTCGTCTTCGGCACATACTTTCGTGGCAAGCATAAGGACGCCCTCATAGCTTCGAGCATGGTGCCTCTAGGACGACAACTGCCTCGATGAATGACACAGTAGCATCTACTGCATCTGAGAAATCTCGCATCTCATCCAAATTTATCCCTCATTCCGTCTCATAGCGCATAACACTCTGAATGATTCCAGGCCTGGGGAGCGGCGTCGTCGGTTTCCTGACGAGCACGCTAAGGAAAATGTGGAAGTTAATGAAGCGTTCACGAACAAATGAGGCCTTGATGGATCGCTGCTCTCTGGTGAAAAAATGGATAAAAGAGATTCGGAGGCGAAGAGACTTTCGGGTGGACTTTAGGTTTATTAGATTCGCTCGGCGGTTTGAAGTGCGAGCTTTTTGGCTGCGGCGATTGCTGTATCTTGTGAAGTCTGTAAAGACCCCGATAATGTAAATGCGTCCCTAGCCAGAACATGCCTGGAGATGGTTCTATAATAGGGTTAGCCTTATGTTCCTGCTCACTCCGCATGGTAAAATTTATCTTATGTGAAGACCTCTAGATTTTTGAATAATAATGATGCGCTCCCATCACGATACCTCATTTAGCCAAGTGACTGTAGGATAGATTAAACCCACAGCTTAGAGAATAGGATAGATAGGTGGAAATGGATGAAATTGACATCCTTCACAAGAGCATGATGGTGCTGTATGTTCGCTGCATTTTAGGGCGCTGAAGTTGGTTGATGCCCATGATTGCCTTAACGATGGTGTTTGTTAGTCTACAGTGACTTTAGTAACAATGTTCTTTTGTCTCCACATTTGTGCTCCATAGGGGCCTGAGTTACAATTTACAAGGACTTTTGCTGGGAGACCAGTGTTGCAGAGATCTTAGGCTCATGTCTACGCATAGACAGACAGACAATTGTTGAGGTGGAGAGATAAATGGTTGATGTGTGTGGTAGAATCAGGAGGCTTTGAATGAGGAGCTCTTTGCACAGTCGTTCTAACGTATAATGATGTTCTATGACAAGGAATATACGTGTCCAGGCCCATGAGATCCTAGTTGAAGACATGACTGCAGTCACTCTTGCGCATGACGACGTTCTGTTAATTGCAAAGGAAGACCTTACCAATGTGACATGAAAGTCGGGTCTGAGACAATCTCGAGAAGCATCACGGTGGCTATTTAGCCTAGCTTGAAGAGATGTTTGCAAATGTGATCACAATTGTCATTCTAGCTGCAGCTAAATAGAAAAAAGGTGGGCACCATCACCAACGCGCTAAGCGGCGCAAGGGAAAGATGTCTATATGAGAAGCCAATAAATTGGAAACACAGGAGCATGCAGAGAGCAAGGAAAGATATGGAAAAATGGCAAGGAAATAAATGTAAAGGCATGCAAAAAGTATTCACAAATGAAGGGGAGAAGGAAGCAAGAAAAGCTCCATCATCAGCATGTATCTTTCCGTGGCTCTCGCTCCGCAATCATCATGCCCTCATCGCAACATTTTGGATCCCCGCATATCCGCCGTGTCCCGCTGCATTTACCAGTAAAGCTTGTTGCCGCCCTCGACCATCTCCATCTCATACGGGAAAGCCTCGCTCTGGATGCTGACCTCCTGCACGGTAGTGACGCCGTTGTTGGCGATAATCAGCTCGCCGCCGCGGACGATATCGGAGCGGGTCTGGAGCTCGCCCTCGATGGCCATGTTGACGATCATCTGTTTGAGCTGGGCGGGGCTCATGGAGCCGTTCTGCTCGAGGAGGTAGGCCATGAGACCGGCGATGTGCGGCGTCGCCATCGAGGTGCCCGAGATGACGTTGGTAGCCGAGGAGCTGCCGCGCCAGGCAGAGAGGACGTCGACGCCCGGAGCGTACACGTCGACGCAAGGGCCGGTGTTCGAGAAGTAGGCGATTTCATCGTCGATGTCGGAGGCGCCAACGGAGACAAGAGGGCCGTCGCCGCCGAGGGAGCCAGGAGTCATGGTGCAGGCATCGGTGTTGGAGTTGCCAGCGGCGGCCTAAATTCGCGTGTTAGTCAGAGACGTTCGCAGAGACGGTGTCAAAAGCGCAAATGGAGAGTGGAAACTCACAGCGCCGTGCACACCGGCATCAACCATGGCAGTCAGCGCCTCCTCAACGACCGTCGAGCGGCCAGTGAAGCCCCAGCTCATGCTGGCGACGGAGCCGATGAAGCCCGACTGGCTCTTGCGCGCATTATGCGCGTCGACAACGTAATCGAGACCGCCGAGGACCTGCCGGGAAAGAACTGCAAGTCAGCAAAACTGTTGAGCCACTCAAGTAGCTCCGAGTCCACGTCCGGCTCTGTGTCTCCAGGAACAGGGCACACATCGCCGATTCCTTCGCCCTCTGTCCACGGACTCGGACGGGTACACAGCAGCATGCACTGCACCCGCCATCGCTGCCTCGGTACAGTCGAAAGCGGCGCACGCCGCGGCAGCGCCCGGCGGCTTCGCTTCCAAGCTTGCGGAAAGGTTCCCAGCAGAAAGCAGAAGACGCCAAACGTAGCCCGTACCCAGAGGTGAGGGGCAGACACAGGGACGGGGCAGGGACCAGGGGCGATTGCCGTGTGCACGAGCACCTCCGCAAATTGCTCGTGCATATCAGGATCCCTGCCGGCCCACCCACCTCACCTCCTCACCATCACCGCCCGCTGTCGACGACGCCCCAACAGTCCGACGGAGCGGGCTGCTCACGCGGCTTACCCGCAGGACTGGAGGCCGGACGGCGGGCGACGACGATAGGGCCGAGATAGGCGCGGATGAGACAGGTGCGCCTCCTCACCACCACCACCGCCACTACCGCGACAAGAGCTCGTGTCGTGATAAGGCAAGGCAAGCAACTCGAGCGTCCTCATCCGACCAACCAGAACTCAAATCGCAAGAAACAGGATGCCAAAATAGCAAACTTACCGCAGACGTAGTGCCGCTGCCGCTCGAGTCAAGGATGCGCACCGCAATCAAGTTCGCGTTGCTGGAGACGCCAAAGGAAGAGCCGGCGGCGGTGCCGGAGCAGTGGGTGCCGTGGCCGTTGCCGTCGTCGGCCGAGCTGTACGCGGACCAGCCGTACTCGGCGCGGCCGCCGAACTCGTTGTGGCCGATGTTGATGCCCGTGTCGATGACGTAGATGTCGACGCCGGCGCCCAGCGACGTATCCTCGTACGTGTAGGTGAACATGGGCTGGCTGGCAGTACCGCCCGAGACGGTTTCCGACTGCGAGATGCGCTGCAGGCCCCAAGGAGCGTTGCTGCGCGTGGCGGCCGAGATGACGGCCACGGGGCGCTCGACGGCGCGCACCTCGTCGAGGGCGTTGAGCGCGTCGGCCTCGTCCGCCGTGATGGTGCCCGTGAAGCCGCGGAAGGCGGTGTTGTTGAAGACCTGCACGACGTCGGACGAGTCGACCGTCAAGTTGATGGCCGAAAGCACCGCGTGCACATCGGCCGCCTTGTCGACGATGATGTTGAACTCCTCCGTGGCGCGGCGGACCTTGGGGTTGGTCGGGGCAGCCGTGACGGCGACGGCGGCCGTGAAGGCAAAGAAAGCCGAGAACCTCATTTTCGATATATGGTCGAGATCGGAATATATCAAAGACAATCAAAGGCTAAAAGAGACCGGGAGACAGGGAATGCCGAAACGAAGACAGAGAAACTCAAACAGATCTTTAAAGAGATCAGGAATTGAGAACCCGACTGCCAGATGGAAGCTTTTCTTTCTCTTCTTCGTCGAACTGCTGGGTGCTGAAGAACAAAAGGGTTCCATTTCGACGTTCCAACGCTCCCCTTTTATATCCTCCATCTCACTCACGATGGCCCCATCATCCACCGACTTGCCCCATCGCCATCCCACGTTCCCATCTTAGCAACAAACACCACGTCCTGACATCCATGGCTCGTGTTCCCGTCTTCCTCATCCCGCTTGCCCCCATTCTCCGCCATTACCGTATCCGTCCAACAGGCCGCCGAATCCGTCCCAACCACCACGTCAACCACCTTCCCAGCTGCGTCTCCATGGCCGAAAACACTCGGCATCATCCCGCCTTTTCCCGCCTCGTCTGCAACCATTCCGCGCGGCCCAAGCTCCATCTCCTAGCCCAGCAACCCTTCATACCGCGCGCCAGTCACCGCAATGGTCGTCCGCATGATGGCCTAAGCTGTGCGCGCACCCACGACAACGGAAGCGCACACGCAGCGCTCCCCGGTTCGACTTAATATCGAGCCGCTTTGTCGGCCACGGACGCCAGGCAGACCATGCCAGGGGGGCACGAACAGGCGGCCGGTAGCGAAGGAGTGGAGAGAAGGGTCGAGGGGCTCAAAGCGTGCGGGAAATGGTGTGGCTCGAGGCAATATATCCAGCATTGCGAGCTACCGTCTTGGGCAACTTGCTGGGAGCGAACAAGCTTCCGCGCAAGATAAAGCTTCCGCAAGGTTTTGGACGTGGGCCAGGGGACAAGGGGAGTGCCAATGGACGGGGCGGCGGCTGTGCAGCGGGAAAGGGTTTCGATCGGCCGCTGGCGCACCGAGGCGCATCTGATGCACCGAAGCGCGGCCTTCGGCTTCTAGAAAGGCATGGCCACGGGCTAGCTTCAGCCACATAGGTCGGGGGCTCAGCCAGGTAGTGTAGCTGTAGTTTGAGCCTTGAGCACGTTATCGCTGGCGCGAGGCAACCTTCCCGGAGCTAGCTAGCCGGGCAGCTAGCTAGCACCCGCGCGTGTTTATCTCAACGGTTTATTTCCAAGGCCGACACTTTCTTCCATGGCCGGAAGCACAGGTAGCTTCTGTGTTGCGTGTGGCCGTCCATCGATTGGCCGCGGCCTCAGCTGACCCTTCTCGCATCCCTTTGTCAGCCCCGACAAAATCCCGTGCCCGCATCGAACATTCTGTTCCGAACAGCCTCGGATCCGTGCCGCTTCAGCCTTATGGGAGGCCTGATCAGTCGTGGCACCGTGACACAAGCGCTGCACAACGGTATGCGCTCCTCGCCACTCCAAGAAAGGGGCCCGTCAATGCTTCGACTTCGAGGAGCGGAAGGAAGCGAGATAGAGAGAGAGCCGCACCTCCACCACAAACAGACTGAAGATGCTCACCTGTTCGCCCGCGCGCAGTCACCGGACCCCCACGCACCGCGTCTTCAGTCGGCAGTTGCGCGATGCGCTCGCCAGCCACGCGCGGCAGCAGGTGGTCTCGCCCGTCATGTGGCCGCCGGCGCCTACACCACCACCCAAACGCAGGAAACGGGAATATCGAGGCGGTGAAAGGCGCAAGGCGGAGCCGGGGGGAGATCGCGTCCGGTCAGGGCTCGGAAAAGGATCCGAAAAAGCGCGTGCGTGCGCCGATTCCCAGTGTTCTAGAAATTCAAAAGAGGAAAATAGAATTTAGGGGATAGCTAAGGCTTCTGCTCATGTGCGCTGCACGCGAGCAAACGAGTTCGAGTAGTGGAGGTGCAGGGGTTGTCGTGAAGGTGTGGTGCGAGAGTCATGCTTAGACCCCCGGACCCCAACTAGGTCCTAATAGAGTAATGAGGGCGCAGATCTGGCTTCCCGCTTATACGGAGTCTGCTCGGATTTGTACCATGACCCGAGGATGTAGCTAAACAAAGCTACACCGATAAGCTGGAAGATTTACACTTTCGTCTATGCGATGGTCGATAGCGTTGGTGGCAGAGACGAGAAAGTAAAGTGGGATGTTCGCCCATTGGCACGGCATGAAATCGATTTTCTTGGCTTCTCTGTCTTCCAGTCGACTAAGTCAGTTGCCTAACAGAAAAGAAGAATAATGTTCAGTTACCTGCGAACCCGGAAAGTGCTCCCCGACTATTGACGTCGGCGACGCGGCAATGCCAGCGACACAGAACGCTCGCGTCCAGGTCCTGGGGACGCCGATAGATGAAGAAAGTAGGTGAAAATAAATTGATGCTGGGGGGAGCGAGATTGTCCTTCTACTTTTGCCTAGAAGGAAGACAGGCTTGTAGGCATGTATATTAATGCGGTTCACTTCTCAGCTTCCGGTTCGAGGAAGGCCCGGGGTTTATGTAGTACGCAATAGGGCCCGGGAAAGAAGGAGAGTCAATAGCAATTAGGGCGGGTGCAAAAGTAGGCGGGACAGGACACGAATCGGAAGTAAAGCCATTTTCGACAACAGTCAAAAGTTAAAACGGAACAGTGCTGAGTGGCTTCAGCAGACCTGAGGCGAGGCGCGGAAGGGGATGGATGTAACTCTGCGCCGATAAGAAACATGTTTCGGAGGTATGCGTGAAGTGGTGGTGAGTTTGCTGGCGGTGCAGTACGGCTAGAGGGCATATGCTCGGTAGAAAGCAACATTTCGCGAGTCAGAAATACCTCTCCCAAGTGTTCCGCCTATCTCCTTACTCGTTCCTAAAATAATTAACAGTATAGGCAGCTTGAGAAACTACGTCAAAACAGGTCCATCTGGGTCCATAAAACGCCTAAAATACGCACAATAAGGAGAAAACAAGTAAAAAAATAGGCTGAAAAACTAACCAGCCTACTTTTTTGACCAAGATACACAGCAACAACATACCTACCAAATCAAGATAAAAAAAAGTAGGCAGGAAGCCAAGCAAGCAATCCACCCGCACTCACCTATCTAGCTCCCGCCTATCGGCGCCATCCGCATCCGATCCAACCAGATAGACGCACCACCACCACACCGGCGACGGCAAGCCACAGACGCATCTCACGAGGATAGAATCGGGACAAACTTTAACCAGGGCCCTCGCTCGCCAATCTCCCATGTCGCGGAGCCACAAGCGCCTGGGGCAGGGAAAGGGGGGGTTGCATCCCTGTCCTCCTCCCTGTCCTCCTTCTCCCTCCTCGGTCCACTCGGGAAAAACCAAAGGGGGGGGAGCGGGGGGGTTGTGCGCGCACAGATCGCCTCGACCAAAACGGCCCGCTCGCTCGCTCGCTTGGCGCTAGCGCGCTAGTTTTCCTAGGGGGCTCGAGCGAGGTCGGAGCCACCGCCGCAGCCAGCATCTGCTGCTGGATGGCCTACTTGTGCCAAAAGCGTCACAAGGGGGCGGCTGGCGGGGCTCGTTTCCGGAAGGAGGGGCGTCCGATAAGCATTTTTGTGCTCTGGGGACGCGCTGGCTGTGTGCTTGTGCGTCTGAAAGGGCGAGAGAGTGTGTGTGGAGAGATCGGAGGCCTACGTGTAGACGCTGCTGATAAGGCGGAGCAGGCGTCGCAACAGATCGGGAGAGTGTGGGTCAGTGGTGGATGCGTGGTTAGGTGTAGGTGGTGTCAGTTGGCGGTTGGGGATGTGAGGCGCCCATCAGCCAACTGCGTCACTGCGGACTGACATGTCAACACCCGAACGGCCTCAGTGAGCTCGCTGGCCTGTTCACTTGCTGGTTGGATGCACAGTCGGCGTGGATGGCTGGCTGTTCCTTCCATTGCATCGTCGCCCGGCCGTCCATCAGCAACGCTATCACGCACTCCTTCTCACTCCCGCATTATCTCTCCCACAGCGCAGCGCCATCCACGTCCTGTGTGGATACCGACCGAGCAGAAAAGTCTCCATTTGGCACCTTCAATTGACGTGTCGAGCCAGTCAGATTCTCAGAAGGGGCCGTGGATGACGCATAAGCCGGCCAATGTAGCAGAGCGCAGGCATTTGCTAGAAACGAAAGGTGACGCCGCTGTTCGATGAGACATGCCATCGGGGAGGCTAAAATTGGCAAACGGATATGCTGAATGCGAAGAGGATGATATCTTTGGCCTTTGCGACGTTGCACTCAGCGGCTTGGGGGCGGCAGGCAGCGCGTTGAGACGCTGCGGATCCACGGACTCGACTGGTTGGTTGGTTCGCAACACGAGAATCCGTCAGTCGAGGCTGGCTCGATAGCAGAATGGATGCAGGCAACAGCAACGGCAGAGAGCTGCGAGCAGGCAGGTAGGTAGACGAGTGGGTGTAGCACCGCCATCAAACTCACTGCCCGTTCAAGTGTCATCCCTCGGTCCTCGGACATGCTCTGGTCTGCTCATCGCGACCGACCAGACCCGGTGTCGCACAGCGCCTAGATCCGACGCTGCGGCTTTGCCCTGGAGCAGGCGGGTAGGTAGGTACCCACTCCAGCCCTACATTGAGTGCGGCGTAGTTGGTACCTGGGACACGGCGTGTAAATCCCTTCCAGTACTATATCTCACACTCGCGTTCCCTAGGTCCAGCACGCTTTTCCCGGATACGCCCCATGTCCGTCCGGTCTCGCGAAGAATTAACCCAAAGAGATTTTCTTCCATGCCAGCGGAGAGATATTGCAATTTGCGCCCGCGTGGAAAATTCTCCTGCTCCTAGGACAAAGCGTCGGATTGTTTTTTTGCTGCTTACTTTGGCTGCGCCACGTGCTGCGTTGATTAATCTCCTGGCTTCCCCCCCATCCTTCCCGCACGATGACCGCGTCGCCAACGGGCGTCGACCGACGCAGCGTGTGGCTCGCGAACTCGGCCGTTGTCCCCCCGTAGTGGATCCCGCACTGCTGCACAACAATATTGAACAGTGCTGCGCCGTCTTGTCCATGAGCGGCCGGTGAGCCGTTGGGGTCCCATGGCATCCTCACTCCGCTCCCTGGCCGCTGCGCATCCCAATGCCGACTACCGTGTTGGACTTCCGGGATCAAGGAGGCCGGGAGGATAGTTACGTTCCGAGCACGCGATCGGGTTGTCTGGGATAAGGATGGCAGCGGCTTCGTCCGAGCTCCTGTCTGTGTCAGTGAAGGTAGATGTGCGGATGATGCTTCCCTTGGGGCTTGGGCCAGGCGCATATGGCCGTCGGAGCACGCCGAGCGCCTTCCTGACCTCGTCCAGCATGACCTCGATGGCCGCCACGTCCGGCTCATCCGTGGCCGCGGCTTGCCCGTCCCAAGGCCCTCACGGCTTCGCTCCGGGGGTTGCGAGTGTGTCCAGGTGCGCGCGCGCTCGACGGGGCGTCAATATATTAAAGTTGTGCTTGGCGCCCGAAGCGAGGCTAGGGCTGCTAGCCTGACGGACGTGGTTGGCTGTGTCAGAGCGGCTAGAGTGCGACCTGCCGAGTTGGACGGGAGTCGATATTAGCGGCGACGGGGATGGTGGATGCATCGTGGGACGGATGGCGCCGCAGGCCTGGTTGCTGGAGGTGCGAGGTACACGAGAACTGTAGTAGAGGGCCCGGGTACTTGGTGCTTACCTCCGGAAGAGACGCCAGAACAGGGCAAGTAGGCAGATAGGCGTGTGCCTATGGCCATGTAGCGAGTGGGATAGCGTCATGCCCAGACCGAAGCTATCCAGTCCACTAGCGATCCCGGTGTGCGTACGTGTAGTGTATCTCTAAACCCACTGAAAAGCCTATCTCTCCGGGCTCGAGCCGCCGTTTCTCGCGTCCGCCCGCCGCCGATCACCACCTAAATGCTCCCTCCGCCTTTGCAGCTCCGCGATCCGGAAGGACGCCCGCGCCGCCTTTTCGCTCAGCCGCCTCCCCTTCCCATGGGGAAGATACGACGAGGACGCCGGCCGAGCCACGCGCGCTCGCGCGGGACGAGCGTTGCTCGTGTGACTGCGCCCGGCGTTAACGGTGCGCCCTCTCGTCCCGCGAATCTCCGCCTAGGGGTGTGGAAGCATATGCGTTCTTATCGGCGCCGTCGCCGGCGCGGACCGAGCGTATGGGTTGCGTGCGAGCTTGCTTTTTCGTCATGGGATCTGGGAGGGGGAGCTATGGAGGAGCCAAGCTGCCAAAGGAGGACGGCCGGCAGGAAGGGAGGGAGAGAGTGACTGAGCTGTTTGCCGATTGCAGAAGGTGGGTCTGATAGAGATACCTGTGATGGTGGTGACGGTGGTCGGCGATTTGGCATGGTGTTGCAGGGAGACTTTGCAGGGAGGACTGGGCTTGTTGTTTTTGGCGCGTGGAGTCGGTGGGAGAGGAAGCTCGATAAGGTATTGCTGAGAAATGCTTAGAAACTGGATCTAGATGACCAAGTGAATAGGTAGAGGGCTAGAAATCAAACTGATTCGACGATGCTGCCCATGCAGATAGTGTTACTATTTGCAACCACGATCCTGCCGGCAATCGGCTGCGGTCGGGCCGATGGCCGTGCGCCACAACACCATGACAGCCTTCGAAATTGCCACTTTGGGTAAAGTGAGCAGACGGTATCCGCACTGCGAGAAAAGTGGAATGAACAGCTATCGTGGGCTGTCACAATGAAAGCTGCAGGAGCGGAGTTACCCCTTTGGGGAGCTCGAAATGCAACGTCATGATGCTCGGATCGTGGATTCCTGAAATCCGTGCGTCCAGCGTCAGCAATGATGCTAATGTGACATGTGGGATGCCTGACTCTTGCTATCCTTCAGATAAACGGTTTCTAGCAGCAGAGTAGAGAAGGCAGCAACGTACCTAGTCATAAACAGAACGGATCAACAGCGCGGACTCCACCAAAATCACATAGATCAAACAGCTGTTCTTACGTCAAACAAACAAGAAAAGCATCTTCAAATTTCCTATCTGAAGTTACAAGGTATGTCGGACAAGCACGGACAACCCACCAGCCATGGACGGACGACATGGCGAGCAATCCCACGCTTCAAAGTCCATTTTACTCTAGGATCACGGCCCTACGACGACCAATGCAGGGGCGGCCACTATATGATGCTACCGAAGACTCGCTCCGACGCGGCGTAGCCAACACCTTGCGCCACGACCGGGATCCATCGTGCCCCCAGCTCCCACTAAGAGCGACAAGGTGTCTAGGATGTGCGTCCGGACTCGCCGGCATCCCGAAGACCAAGGTCTGCTTGAAGTACATCGGTCAGTGTTGGACAATGATTAGAACAGCCGGCCAGGTGGACCGAAGAAAAGGAAAGAAAAAAAAAACAAGGGAGAGGATGTAGGAGCTTTTGTTGACTTGAGGGAAGGGTTTCTGGAGTTGAGGTAAAATAACATCACGTTGTAAGCAACAGTGACATACATGTCATGATCGTAAGGGCATGCCGATGGTGGCAAAGGGAAAGGAGTAAACGAGAAGAAAGGTGACTTACATATCGTGCGCTCATCGGTCAGTTTCTTCTCTATGACTAAGGAAAAGGAGAAAGGAGAGGGAAGAGAGCAAAGTAAAGAAACACAATTTATGCTGGAGAGAAGGCGCATACCTGGAATCACGTGGCCGTCACCTCCCAAAGGCTAAAAGAGGTCTGAGATGGAAAAGGAAGAAGAAACATCACAAGAGCTGAGAGCCGTCTATTTATGCCAAGGCACACATTTGCAAAGGGGCAAACAAAGGCAACGCATTCACGTTTGCTAGGCAAACATGCAGCTTACCATTCTGATTTCACTAGGGCTTTAACTCGGCTGATCGCATCACGAGGCTGTCACATGTGGTTCTAGAGTTTCCAGACCGTTTGAAAGGTCAGAACTCATTTTTCGCCATGAATGCGGTCGCACAAAGCTCGCAGTGGCCTAAATTTGGCCTGAGTCACGGTGGGTTGAACATTGTACGAATCATTCAGGCCGCCGGTTCGCCCTGGTTTGCGGGAGTACGGGCCTGCTGTTTCTATGAAAGCGGAGAGCCGCGTCTGCGGGAAGCGCTTGGAAATGAGGCGCTTGATGTGGTGGCGCTTTCTCCTCACGACATTTTTGCGATGTTGCGGCGCTTCCAGGTCTCAAAATTAGGATATTTTGGTTCAGAACTTCTGGAGAGCTAGACAGCTATGTAGGCATGCAGCATTATGCGTTAATCGCATCTTCTGACGCAATTTTGGCACCTAAGTTGGTTTAATTATCAAAACTTTCAACTGCAAAATGCTTTTGTGTGGGCTCAATATTGATATTGCGACCGTGAAGTTCACCCTGTATGACAACCAAATGTCTATCGAGGCAGCACATCATGGATCCAAACAGACAAGTTGCATAATGATACCTTATGCGTCCACAGTATTTCATTATCCGAGATTCTAACACTAAGCTAGCATTGGCTAGTTACTCCCACGCTTGCAGTTGGGCTGAGCCCTATCATGCCACCCCTCTGGCAAGCGCATGCATCTTCGCCGCCATGTGCCGACCAGAGATCAGCCACCCGTTCGACCACATCACGTGGAGAAATCTGTTGGGGGCATGATCCTTCCGATTTTGAACGTCTTATCATGGCCTGGAAGTGGAGGGCAAAACCGAGCCGTGATAGGGCAGCGCCGGACCCGACCGTCCGGTGGAGGAGGAACACACTTCCACAGGGAACGGTGCTTGGTGCTGATAATTTGGTTTTGCCTAGGACCTGAGTGTACGTATAATAGCCGTTAGCAAACTTTTATCTCGGTATCAGAGTGCTAACAGTTTTGACTGCGAAGGAAAGAGAGACGTTCGAGAAGATCACAGCAACCTTCACAACTGCTACGAACAGCTCCGAGGGACAGAAATATGAAGCTGTCTCGGTCTTTGTTCCAGCCGAAATGTGCCTCGACCCTGCTAGCTCCCGCTGCAGGATACGGCGCTATATGCTGACCATGTTTCGTCATAGGACTTCAACCAACGGTCTCGCTCCGCCTCACACCGTCCCGGAGACTCCGCGCTGACACATCGTCGTGATTTGCTCCACACATCCAAGGCCAGACCTCCAGCACACCTTCACCGGGGACCTGGTCGATAGAATGTCAGGGACAAGGATTAAGGGCAGGGCTAGGAACATGCTTCGGGCCGCTCCGTCGCGTGAAACCTAGCGTTCTAGATTATCGGCCATATATGCAGGTTCTTAAATCAGCCCCACGGTACTTAGATAAGCTTGAATCCATGGGCCGTGTCGAGTGAAGTTGCTCTTTCCACTAGAAGCGTCCTAATATCAGTTGTTCTATTCGAATAAGTCCGCTGATAGGCCAGAGACCGCTTAAAAGCAGAAATTCTCGTATTTGAAGACTACGATGTTTGAAACTCCGGCTAGAATGTTCGAGCGCAGGGCTTGGCTAGACTAGAAACTCCCAGAGTCACGTTTGTAGTGTTAATTGCAGTATTACGGACCCGTTTCCCATTGTGGACGCGTAATGTCCGGAAGCTAACTTCATCTCACCTTTTGTGAGACTCTTGCCTATATGCAGTGACAAACTAGGAATTCAGCTCTAAATATCTCTATTCACGTTCCGTAATCACATCCTAAGGGACGCATTGTTATATTTCTGGCGGATTCATAACTCGCAGGCTGTGAATTGTAGCTGGAGTAGCTGCTATTAAGAATAAAAGGCCAGTTTGGTCCTCTTTCTGAGTGAGTGCAAAGCTCTACCTTTCTTTCTCTTGTCTATAGCTTTGTCAAAGCTTCTCTATATCTCCATTATTTGCGCTTTTTGACAGGTCTGCAGTTGTATCTAGGACCAAACATTAGCGTTGCGTCGTCAACTTCCTCGCGCAGTGTGATTATCTTGGCCGACAGTTTCTATAATAACGCCATCTGTTTGCCTGGCTAAGATCTTGATACTGGTGTCCACACCTGATGATACTACGGCCTTGACGAAAACGGCAGCAACTGTTTCAGGGACTGCAAAGGATCTTAAAGAGCTTGAATTTCTTGTGGACTTCGAGTCTAGCGACAAAGGTAAGCTGAGGGTTTTCGGCGACATAGCACTGAGGTTCAGGGACGTCCTAAGACAGCTTATCACCATCGAAGACTAGGTCCGTCGTTGGCAAGGGTATAAATTGGAGCCTGATATTACGGATATAGAAGTGTGCTACGCGAGATAGTATCAGGGCTTCTTCGAGGGCTAGAGAATCATATCAAACAAACAATATCGGCTAATTCTGAAGAACATTTTCCTCTTTGCTTAGTGCCAACAGTCTGCGGTGATGAGTTCTGAATTTAGGCTCGCGACCCTAGCTTTGAGGATAAGAATAAATAACCTTCTTTTATCTGTAATGGTTGTAAGTTCCCCACAATGGTATCACTTTCGAGCAATCGTATAACGCAATCTAGTTACAACCGTAGACTGTAACGTACTCAACATGTATAGAAACCCGGAAGACCGTCATGCTCTATCCTTTGTTATTGCTGATAACGTCGAAAAACACCGCAAAGGAATTGAAAACAGCTGGAAGCACGTTGGCTAGGCTCTAGAAGAGCTTGAAAAACTCTATAGCAGTACCAAGCAAAGGATCAGCATAAGAACTCAATTCGAAGTGAGGGACGAGCATTGGTGGAGGCAGCCGCTCATGGTATTTTTAAATGCCAAGAAAACTGGTCGCCTCTTGATAAAGGTCACTAACTGATATTCCCATTTTTATTTCCGCTCATATGTTAGTCGATCTTATTAGTCGATCTAACTCTTGTCCGGAGACTACTGTGTTGTACTGCAACTACTTCTCTAAATTATTTATAGCATATAACTTAACCGCCGCGAAACTGTTTTGCAGATATACAAGTTAGAAAGTTGATGTAACTGCTGTTTTCTAGTTTGCAATGCTGGTTGCGTAACCTCCGGCTACAATAATGCTCGTTCGGGGTCGCAGAGATGTTGGTATAACAATATTCGACATAACTTACTAAACTCTACCAATATTAGAGCGAGCGAATATAGCTATACTAGCTTTGTTGTATTTTGCCATATTCGCAGAGTGAATTTATAATTCTGCATTAAAAAATTCTGCCAGTGTCAGGTGGGCGATGAATGCATAGCAATGTAGTACGGCAGGCCAGTCAGCCAGGTACACACTAGGAAGAATTTGCTTACCTATATCAAACTTGATGCAGACTTGACACGACGTGGCCGTGTCCTGGTGTTGGCTTACGTGAGTTCTCTGCGCCTTTAAGGCTGCATTTTCTGCTGCTTGTGGTCTCCAATATTTCTATCAAGAAGCCACAAGGTTGCCTATCTCCTAGATCTGCCATGGCTCTCTTTTAGCAGGCAAGCTTGATAAACTCGTACTTGTCTAAAATCTTGTTAAGTTTAGTTATTCACATCTACGTGATTTCTAATTTACGAAATGAAAAATAATCATACCTATCACTTTCATAACCCAGGCATTTAATTACTTTTCATTAGCAGTGAAAGTCTAAACACGAGAGTTGTATATCGTGTATTCAACTAAATACATACTTTTTCGTCATTTGCTTCTCCGAAGACACCCCATTTCCATCTTGCACACAAACAATTTCCAAGCCCATTAGGCGCCAATGCCCTTCTCCCCACCATCTCCATCGCCATCGCCGTCCCAGAACAACACTTCTCCACCCCTTAAGTGGCCTCTTAAAGGATTGCCATCACCCTCGGTAATCCACCCTACGCTGACGCCAAAACCGCATCTCCGATAAAACCGTTCCTTCCCTGGGGCACTCACCACGCTCGCGCTAATGTTACCTTCCCTACGCGCGCGCTCGATGCCCCAAGCGACCAAGGCACGGCCCGCCCCGTAGCCTTGATACGCCGGGCGGACGCCGAGGAGATCGAGGTGAAGGGAATGATTGTGGGGACGACGTGGTAGCACGGGTTGCTGTGTGAGAGCCGGAATTCGTTCGGTAGTCAGAGTAGTTGGGGTTCCTACAGCATTTGAGGTCGAGGTAGGATTAGGAGCATCCATAGCCTGCGCTTGTGCTTTACGCCTTTGCTCGTCTTGCCAAGACTCCTCCCAGAAACGTCCATAGTAGACATGGGCGCGATCGAGTACGTCTAGCATTTTCGGATTTGCGGCACGGTTGGGGGAAAGGAGCTTGCTCGTAGCGTTGAAAACACGAGAGAGCGGGCGGAGTAGAAGCCCTACAGAATACAGTTATTAAACCGCCGTGTAAACATTCAGTGAGAACACTTACGAGTGTCATACCACACCGGGTCTTCTCTGATCTTCATATATATGTCATAATTGGTATTGCCTGCACTGTTGTTTTCACAACTGCCTTTGGGTTCTTCAGTTTCCGGGTGCTTTTCTTCTGCTTTGGCAAATGTAGTCCTCTTCTTTTGTCTGCCCCTAGCCCATACTCCACAACCAATCCTCTGCCACTCCGCTACACCAATCACCACTTCTCGCTCTTCTGTTCTCGCAACTTCCGTTTCTTTATCTTTTCCCCTTCCCTTCCTTTTCTTCACCACAACCGCGACCCAAACCTCCTTTTCCCTATTCCACCATGATTCTCTCTCCCTCCTCCGAAAGTATTGCTCGAAATCGCTTGGGAACTTGGCCCGGGCTGGATGTATCAGCTCACCAAAGAGATCGTCATTCCAGAATGCCTCGGAACAGACGCTCGCCATGGCTCTGATATCGCTCCTGCGCGCTTTGCGAATGAAAATTTTCGGCGGTGGGGAATTGCTTCCATGGTGAGTGGAACGCCGCCTCTCACTACTGTTGCCACTGCCGGACTGGCTGGATTTGGTAGACTGGTGGGATGTGCCAGACGCAGATGTCGCGAGGTGGCTCGGATTGGCGACGCTGGATTGGCCGTGACCGGAGCTCGTTTGAAGGGAGCTCGCATGCGAGGTGCGGAGGGAAGTGTGGGAGGAGGTGGGGTGGGCGCAAAAGAGTGGCGTGCTGGGTCGTTTGGGCCGCGACGGCGGTGCCGGTGTCGGAGCGGGGCTGGGTGGCGAACCTAGTGCTTGTGCCAATGGTGCCGTTGGAGACTCTAGTGAAGAGGTTGATGTCGGTTTCTGTGGTAGTGGGGAGGCCGGAGGCGATGGACGAGACTCCAAACGCGCGGAGGCAGAAGATTTCATGAGAGATGGAAGTGGGAGTGGCATCGCGAGCTGAATTGGCTGTTTCTTCGGCGATCGCGAGTCGGGTTGTCGCCTTTCGGATAATGCTTGGACGGGAATCTGCGTGATATGACTCTGCGATCGGGGTGCGTTCTTCTCATTAGCACAAGATATTGTCTAGCAAGCACACACCTCCTTCGCTAACACCTCTACAGATTAATATGGCATTGTTTTGAACCTACCGCAGAGTATGGTTGTACTGAGGCCTCTTCTGTATCGCCCGCCACTGTTAACAGGCTAAGGAGAGCAAGGCGAATAGGCGTGAATCGACAATCAAACCACAATGAATGCACAATGAAAAGATCATTCAAAGAGGCCGGAAGCATATATTGGCAAACTGATCGCTGAGGGTGGAAGGTGTCCTCTGGCTCCGTTTAGATATCTAGGGCTGCTGGCGTCACGTGCCGGTAGTGCAGAGTCATTCCTGGATGCAGGAAGGATCTCACGTTATGAGTCAACGGCATTGCTACGACCGTCGTCTTTCTTCAACTACCCCGTACGGCCGTCCCGTGAACCAATGCTATCGCTTCGCGATACCTCGGCACTTTCAAAAGCCCTAAAACACCCTGCAAAGCTCATGAGCCGCTTGTCCGCTAGATTTGCGCACCTAGGTCGAGCGGCTTTGTCTAACGAACGTTGAGGTTGCACGCATGCGACGCAACAGGCGCGTACGAGATGCACGCTCCCAAGTTTCGTGCGCTAAGAGAGGGCGCGGAGGATTCTGTGCGACCGGTCGTGCGAAGTTAAGTTGAAAAAGGATGCGTGAGGGACGTTGAGATGTTTGGATGCCGCCGGTCAGCTGCAGAGCTTTGCGATTGGTCGCTTTTGTCAAGCAGAAAGCTTGTTAGCACAAGAAATGGACTTGGCAGAAAGTGGGGGCCGCGGAGTTAAGAAGAACAGATGACTATGGGCAGACTGATGCCGCTGCGATGCTCTAGATACCCTCCGCCATAGCTCGAAGTGCCCATGCCATCGAAAATTTTTCTTTGGTCTTGATGACACATGACTTACCCCACTGCTTCTAATCACACCAAAAAACGTCTTCTAGCACACTTGGCTCTCCTCCAGGTTTTTCACGGGCCAATATCGACTGCGTACCGTATGCTGTCCAACATATCAAATATTATGCTGCTGTGCTGTCCTACGCAGCTTTTTTTCAGCGCATATCCCTAAATTACTAGTATTCCGCGAGCCCCAAGGGTGGGAAAACACAAAACGAATTAGTGTAGCCGGCGAACTTGCGCCCCAACAACGAAAGCCATGTACTCCTGAGACGTTGTAGGGTTGCGCTAAGGCAGTGCATTCGAAATCGCTCCAATCGTGCTAGCGGGCAGCGATGGTATCTCTCAAACCCGAAGAAATGTAGCGCCTTTTCAGATTCTTGTGTGTTGTCCATATATTTTGCCTCAACTAGTTTTTATCTCGGAATCTAGTTTCCGCTGGCATTCAGTGTTGACTACTTTACGTCTAATTCCTAGGAGTCTGAGAACTGAGACGCAACTTATTAAGGCACCATTATGCATGCGATACGCTCTTTTCACGAACAAGGGTCCTAAACGTCTTGCCTTATTCGTAGATTGTAGGCTTTCTCAAATGGCCGTTTTTTCTTTTACGTAGACACTTGCTCGAGACTTTACATTCCTCCGATGGCCTTATCGTCCATAGATAGCATGGGAATTAATAGAAAGAAGGTATAGAAAACCAAAGAACACGACATCAAAAGACCAACCAAAAAGCCAAAGAGCGTCTGGAGATACATCAAGCTGAGAGTGCGATCGAAACTAGACACCTCAAGGCATATTGAGCAGCAGGATCTAAGAGACAAATGTCAATTGTAATGGGAAAAATAGAAAAAATGCGAACGAAATTACACGGCCAACGTTGATCAAAATAAGAAGATAAATGAAATGACGGCACTATGGTATCACAAACAATACAAGATATACACAAGAGTGACTATTGCCATAAAATGAAAGATTAAAATTCTCACCCATTCTTGCTTGTAGCAAGAGGTAAGTCGACCAGTCCACGTGAACAGTGGGTATCTGATTCGAACACAAGACTAAGTGGGAGCTCTTTTTTGATGCCTAAATTTCCCTAGGACTACAAACACCAACCAAAAATGTCCTTAACCTTTGGTAAATGGCTTATTTACGCCTCTCGGACCAATTTCATCGTTGAAAGCCAACAAATGGTTGGCCTAGAAGATCTCTTAAGAAGATATGCTTTCAAGATATGCTTTACAGAAGTGTGCAGATGCATGACGAATTGAAAAAGTAGAAAAATGGCTTCCACCCCGTTTTATTTGGCATATTTTTCATGGTGCAGCTTCCAATTTTAATTGTATTTTGTTCCTTACACAGATCTGTAGCGGGCCCAGATTAAACAACGCTCTTCATAATGGTCTGCGCAGTTGCTGTACAGCTCATTAGTTTAACTACGGTCAGTCATTGGTCGTCAATAGTCATACGCCACGTAGAATGTGTAGCGTAATCACGATGATGTCTCATTGAAGGACATTTCCGGCAAGCCCGTACGTATCATAGCTGTACGTGTCCGGGATATGCTCCGCATTGCCGTGTTGTACTAATGGTCTCACATCCATTTATGAATTGGCCGGCAAATTTATACTGTCTTAGAAACGCTCCGAGCCATGGCAATTTTAGGCATATTGTGTCTGTCCGGCGTCTTTTTTACAAATTCACGAACATGCGCTAAATTTTTCAGTCACAATCTTAGTCTTCGTGACCTTTTCGAAGGACATAACATCGAATTGGCGGTAGACTAGTATCGTGGAATTCATGTGAGCTGAACTTGGAAGTTTGTTATCCGTGCAGGAGGTTGTTCCCATGCCAAAGTAGAATGTACTCTGGGAAACTCCCATAGAAATGAGTTGAAGTTTTGAGACTCCCACAAGCCATGATGATTATTTAAGCCAACTGTTTCGCGGACAAGACATTGTCGATCCTCCAAGAAAAGAACTGTGAAGTCGGGGGGGGATAACAGCTCCACATGCTGTGTTTGAAATGTTTGTGTCCCACGGGGACAGTACAATATCGTAGGGAAAGTGTGGGCATCATTCTTTCCGCCGACAGTGCCATGTACCTATCTTTTACACGACTTGAGCACACACACCGTCCCATACAAAGCGAGCAAGAAGAGGACTAGGCAGACCTATGCGGACGGGACGTAAGTTATAAAGCCCTTCTGCTGGGCCAACCGCAGAGTCAGGGCACCACTTCTCCCATGAATATGCTTGCATACGCACGAGAGATCGTATCTTGTTTGCTGCAGGGATGTAAAGTTGCAAAACGTAGTGTTGAGCGACCGTCTTCGCAGTGGCTCCTTTACGCACTTCCGTGAGGTCCTCCCAAGCGAGACCCACGCCAGTTATTGAAGGAAAGATTGCTCTCCGCGAACGTGAATCTCGATCTGCCTGGTTTCGTGGCCTTGCAGATTGCGCAATTTTGCCCCCTCATATGAAGCAGAACTCAGCGCTTCCAAGTTCCAACTGCAAAGAAAACGACAGTATCCAATCCCCTCGACATCTCCCCACTAGTCCAAGACGACGTCAGTCCAGTACCAAAAACGCATACAGAGGCAACCAATTCCTCTAAAATTCGGAGCAGCGGAATTCATAGCTCTCATAAAATGCCACTCGTGCCTCTCCTTGCGTGTTGTGAGCTCATCGCCCAGAGAAATGCAAAATTCCATCAAAAATGTCCTCAAAGGACATGAACCATAGAGCCATGTTTTGCTCCTCGAAGAGGACAAAACCAAACCTTGGTTTTGGCATACACCATCCCCCGTGCACCATCAGACCAAGAAGCACTTGGACCTCCTGGTGTAATGTTACCATAGTGTTGAGCCATATCACGTGGGTCCTTTCCCGCATGGGGAAAGGCACCTGATATAAGAACACGTGATGCCAATCCCCTTGGATATCCGCCAGGAGGCAGAGGGCACCTTCGACCCTCAGCGATCAGTTTGCAATCATATCATACAGCCTCCTTGCAACATCCGTTCATCGTTCTTCCGTCGTGATTTGTTATTGATTCACGCGGCTATTCGCCCTTGGGTCTCGCTTGGCCCGCTAACACGTAACTAAATCAAGAGCATTCATTCGATCCAAAGCAAAAACAAAAAGAACAGAACAATTATCCGGCCATCAATTGCGTCGTATCCGGGAAATCCGTCCTACGCAGCAGCCACCCATGCACCGATCCACATTCAGGTTTCACAAACAAAACCCCGTAATTTCCCAACCACTCCAGTGTGCCACAATGAGCCGTTCCACCCTTGGCCCCGGCCCACCGGCAAAGTTTTTCGTGCGACGATGCCGGCAGCAACCATTCCATTGATCGCATTGCGTGGGAGGACAGAAGCTCATGTCGTACATGAATGGCGGCTAGATTGAGATACGCATATGTGAGACCGAAGTAGAAAAAAAGGGAAGGACGGTCCCAGAAGATAGGCCCACATATCAAATATTTCATTTGGATGTATGAAAGTGATATGAATAAAGAACTGAGAGAAATTGAGAAGTAATGTTTTGATGTTTTTAGGCATGAACAGGTGTCCTGTAAAGGCCGTGCTTGGTGACAGTCATCTCACACACAGAGATGCCAGTTACGCGTGCAACAAAAAAGAGGAAGAAGAAACTCCTTATTGTACGGCCGCATCGTGTGGCGGCCATATGCTTAATTATGGGCACAATTGTGGCTAGCAAAAAAGAGAACACGACATTTGTGGATGGGTACGATACACCAACAAAGAAACTTGTAGAAGCCACATTACTGAGCGGCCATGGGAAACTGTGCATTCGAAAGGATAGACCCCATGCCCATGAAAAGATAGCTTATGTGTAAATGGGCGGAGAAAGAAATAGGAGGTGAGAGGCGACATTCGCGAAAATAGCCAGGATGGAAATGTATAGGCCGCGCTTGTCGGGAGCCATCTATTGCGAAGGAGTCCATGATAAAAGGACTATCGTTTCACGCATTCTAACATGGAATTCTCCCTTCCGTACGTGGAGGTGAGAATGAAAACAAAAAGAAGATAAAAAATTGCGGATCCGAGAATCCATACCAGCCACGTTTGTTAGCGGCTATTTGTATGTGAACGGAAGTATAAGAGGGAATGGAGCAAGCTCGCAAGCAGCGGGTTTCAATTGCTCGTTTTCGGCGAGGAAAAGAGAGCTGAAGACATCTATCGATATGTCAAGACCATAAAAAGGACATTAAATAGGCCGCGCTAATTGGCGGCCAACCCAGCTCGGGGTGTAGAATGTAAGAGAGCCAGCCCAACCACATTAAAAGGTTCCGTAAATGCGTGTATGTAACAGAGAAAGGTGAGGAAAAAGGGAGCATAGTGTTTGCAGACATGTAAAGTTTTCAAAGAGTATTAATCTCAACGAGTCGCTGTACTGGGCGACAATCCTGCGTATGGAAAACTTAAAAGTGAGGGATTCAGAGAGGCGGGAGACCCCGCTAAATGCGAGAGAGCATCTATGCTCCTATGGTATATGTGCGGCGGAGAAAATTGGAAGAGGAAAGGGCATTCTCTTGCGGCCGCGTTTATTATCGGCTATCCGAAATACGGGAAAGCGAAGCTGTGCGAGTTATGTACATCGCGCAGTTGGGGAAATGAGCACTCATAAATGGTTGAGGGTGTGAAGAACGCATCCTGGGTAGGCCATGTCGGTAAGAGTTAAGTGAGAGACAAGAGCCACTCTGCGCACATCGGAAGATTGGGATTGTGGACGTATACGGCGGAAGGAGAAGAAAGGAGATATATGTGGAATTGTTCAGGACAGTAGGAAGGCGTCTTGAACAAACGCTCTGGTAAGCTATTCTCTCACGCATACATGTCTTGAAAGAATTGTCCTTGGAACAGCTGGCGGAGATCCTTCCTTCCTGAATGGGTGCGTGTCCAAACATGTTTTTGTTCGCAGAATTATTTTTGGGATAAAGATTCCTTCTTCCTGAGCGAGCGCGTGTTAAACTGGGAAAGTAATTGTCAAGTAGCAGAACCGGGATTGTAACTGTCGACGCGTCTGAACTATTGAATGTCCTAGAATTGAATCTCTAATTATTGGAAGACGGATTGTCACCCTTCATATTCTCTTCAAAGAAGGTCAGGCTTGGAGGCAACTCGGGGATGTGGTAGACGAAAGCGACGAAAATGGCTGGAACAGGTACCTCTAGGTCGTGGGGGGGATCCTGTCCTGGTTGGGAGTAGTTTCCTCCATGTACTTTTGCGGAGATGTGAGGAAAGGGTATAAGGAATGTTTTAGGCTGGGAATAGCCATTTCCGTAATTCCAACCGTTGGCTGGACCATATTACATGCCGTATTCTCCTACGGCTATCCTTTGTATTGGAATTCAAAATACTGGAAATCGACATGACAAGGGAAATTTTCAGGAGTAGAAGAAAAAGAGATGAAAAAAAGGCCTTGTTTCGACCTCATGTACCAACTTGCCGAGCATACTGTATCAGTCGTATCCTTCGACTGCTATTCCCTTACACATACGATGCCTGTTTGGCGGTATAGCGGGTAAAACAGCAGAGTGACGTGTCTCTACACCCGCATGACTATAGCGGCGGAAGAGCAAAATGCGCGGAGTCTCCATCTGTACAGGACGCCAGCTCCAGAGGCATAGTGATGAGGTAATCTTTGGACAGCGTTTCCCACCACGACCCGATGCCTTATTAATGTGGTTGAGCAAGAACAAGAAGGGACACATGTTTCTCTATTCGGAGAATACCGGCGCGCCAGCATCAATGTATGAGCCGTTCTTTTCTCCGGCTGTCTCTCTCATTGGCAGTTAAAAGAAATTTTGAAGTGGAGGGAAAAGAAACAAAAACTGACACTGCTCTGTATGTGCAGGCCATCAGTAGTATATGGCCACTTTCTTAGGCGGACGACGCACGAACATGTGAAGCCTGTGTTCTCGTGTCGTAAGAAGAAGTAGAGAAAGCGTCACAAGCCGCATCTTGTGGCGGCTGTCTCGTACGTGGAGGTCAAAAAACATGTGTGGGTGAAGCAAGGAAAGGAACAAGTAGAAGATATCTACTGGTGTAAGACAATCCTCAAGTAGACATACAAGTCCGGTTAAGGTCGTGCTTGAGAAAAAAGCAAGGAGCGACATATGTCTCTCCGTCTGTTTCCTTTTTATGACGCATATGGTATTCGAAAGGAATGACGTGGGTCAGTCGAGTGAGAGGAAAAAGTGACATGTTTTCCGCGTATACGGAATATTATTGTGTAAGCCGCTTTCTTCCGCGGCAATTTGACGCACACGTACGAAGTCCACTGCCCGTGGACTGAAGCAAAATAAAACGGGAGACAGTCCGGCCGATGTCCGAGTGCTTGCACGCTATATCGGCCAGATCTTTCTCAAGACCACATTAATATTTGGAAGTGGTATTTCAATCTACTGTCCGTCGGACGTAATGTATGAGCCGTATTCTTTGACGGCTGTCCCACACCTGCGAAGGTGTCAATGAAGAGAAGAGCAAAATTCGATGTCTCCGTATTTTCGACCGTCTCTCCCACCACGTATGTAGCGTCTGCGGAGAGAACTTGGCGAGACTTTGGCATATAGCTTTAAGTCTCTTTAAGACGGTTGATCCGCTCGACATCAGTGTGATACGTAGAGTACAGTGTAAGCTCTTTCTAAAGTCCATATCTCGGACGGACTTGGCACTTCTGCGTATACTGCCTGTACAAAGGCAAGGCGGCATACCGACTCTTAGAAAGTGAGATAAGCCGCTCTTCTAGACGGCTGTCCAGAGGATATGAGGTTAAATATGGGGATGCGGAGAGGAAGTAGAAAGGTGAAGAAAAGAAGGAGAGAAGACATATCTACTTGAACAGGACGTTTACCTCCAATATAAGTCGGACAGCAGTGCGGAATATAGGCTAAGTCTTTTCTGAGTCCATATTTATGGTGGACTTGGTCTTCGAGCTTTGTGTATACTGCCTGTGCAGAGGCAAAGCGGCATAAAACGGACGACTGGAAGAGTGTATGAGCCGCTCTCTTCGGCGGCTGTCCCACATGTGGGAAGAGATGAAGATAGACTGACGCAGTTAGCTACCAAGGTGTCGATCTAGGACGTGAATGTTCTCATATCAGAAACTTTGCTCAGCCAGCGCCAAAGACACCAGGCATACGCATTAATAGACATATCTGCGCATGCCTTCCTTAGTTAAATCTCTACCACGAGACCACCAACGTGTGGGAAGGGAATAAGATAGTATGACATGGTTAGATACCACGGTACTTGTCCAGTCCGTACATGATCTTGTCACCAGATGACTTGCTAACCCCAGGGCGGGACCCCGAGACATAAATGAGTCTGGGAACATCTGTGCATGCAACGTTTTGTCAAGTCTCGACTACAAGACTACGTTCCTAGCATCTACTTTCGTGTGTCTTTGGACATGATCTCACCCCACATCCATGGGAGTTGACAGTTCTTAGTGTCTAGCTCAGACCGAAGTGGAATAGAGAGATAACTGGTTGGCGAGGCGACGCATCTCCTGTTGGTGTAGGGGCGCAGAACGCCACAATCTGCGAGTCAATCCAGCTCGACCGGCTTGGACCGGAAGCACTAATGCTCTTCCTTTTCCTTCCTTCTTTGGATGCTAGCTGCGAGTCGGCGTAGGTTGGTGGGGGCGGGAGAGTGGTGGAAGAAGGGGAGAAAGGGATCTGGGAGAAAAGGTCAGGAAGAGAGGTGGAAACCGACATGCGATGTATTATAGTCTGCTCGCATAAGTTCTGCATATAGGCCGGTATTCTCTTAAGTCCTTGTTAGTCGGCTGAGACACTCCGCCAGAAGCAATGTGCTTTAAGGTACTGTGGAAAGAGCCCTTGATAGCGGGCTGAATTACTCCGTTAGAAGTAAATAAGGGGATATTGCGAAAGCCCTTTGATAGTGGGCTGGGATGATATGCATAGAGAACTCCTTGAATTACGGAGTATTAGTCCATTGGACGTCCAGTGCAAGGCGAAGCGGCAAACAACAATGGAACCTCGACAACAGCGATGCTTGGCGGGAGAGAACGCTGTGGCGCTAATTAAATTTGTCAATCCGGGTGTCCCGGCTTTGCCCGATACGTCAATCTTGCATCCCATTGGCTTGCTTGCACCCTTAGTCCCTTGGCACCGGGGACCTGCTTCCACGACAATCGAACATTGTTCCATGGGACGTATCTTTCCCCCTGACTGCTCACTCCTCACTTCTCACTTCTCATTCGCACCTTTTATTCTCTTCGGCAGGATCCTCACTAGACCACCGCGGAAAGAAGCCGCGCTGCTCTCAGGCAGGCAAGGACACCCTTGCCCGCCGCGTCACGAGCGAACAAAGCCGGGCCTTTCCCAGCGCCCGCCAGAGATGCTGCGAGCCGCGCGGGGGACGGGAGGCCGGAAATCGTTGCACAGAGCGGAGATGCGTCGAAGCACTGACTGAGGCAAAGGGGCACGACAGACCAGCAAGACTAGGGCCCGTGCCACGAACGGCATTGCGCATGGCGCCGGGCCCACCACGTCCATCTTCAGCCAGGCACTAAGACGGCAGAAGGTGCCGTTGGAGAGTGGAGGCGGCGCGGTGCAACGTCCAGGTCCCTTGCGAACAGAGGGGTCTCTTGGCTCGGCGACGGGAAATATCCGTCATCGCCGAGTTATCCGCCTGCGGACCAAGCGATCGAGTCGACATCAGACCGCCCCGTTGCACGAAGTCGCCCGTCTTCCCCACGGCGCGAGGAACAGACTGACGGACAGCCCCCCCGGCCCCCGATTCCAGCGCAAGTGGCGAAACCTAAGCCGTGCCCTCGCGATCGCGATGTTTCCCTGATCGCCCGGGTCGCGCAATCGGCGTGCATGGGGTGCGGCGGCGCGCGAGAAGGTGGGCGACACCGTCGATCGACACCTGCGCGGCCAGCCGTATGCGTCAGTCGCGCGAGTATGGCCTTAGGCTAGACAGGCGAGGTGCTGGCGGGGACACATGGTACGGTGGTAGGCGTGTGGGCATGCGTGTCTGTGCTGCTCATTTGCTTCTAGTGCGAGTGGAGTGGGCGGCGCAGAGGCTCGCCACTGGTCTGGAGAGATGGATTTATTCGTCCTGCGTCTTTAGTATGTGTGCGTGCGTTTGTGGATGGGTCGTGGGATCGGCAGAGGGTGCTGCGCTGCCCATGCATCATTCCAGCGAACCAGGAGGGGCGCCAGAGATGGGCTCATCCTTGCCGTCCACGCGAGTCCCGCAGCTGCTGCGCGCGCTCGGAGAATTCATAATGTCTCGTAGGACGGGTCGGATGGCTTTGAGGAGATGGGTGGAGGGCGGAGCCGAGCTTCCGGGTTGCGTGGATGGATGGACGGACTTGCAGGGTCGTGGCGTGCCAGGGGCGTTCTGGCCAGTGGGCGGACGGCGATCAAGATACCTTCCGCACTGGCGGATGCATGGCTGGCTGCCCTTGATTGCATGTCTCGCCCTGTCCTGTCCTGTCCTTTCCTGAGCGGAGCTCTACTCTGCTTTCTGCTCCGCCTTTTGGGTTGAGTGAGCCCTTCGCATCTCCTTACTTTGCATATTGCAATTGCAATTGAGCTGCGACGGGTATACCTCCACAATTTCTGTGTCGTCTTCGATCGTTCTGCCCGGAGCCGTGGGTGGCGCATCGTCCGTTAGATCGTCTGTTCTCTTCGGAGGAGGGAATAGATCGGGAAGGTGAGTTTGGCTTGCTGCTTAGCTCTGCGGGTAGCTAACTAAGGCGAGCTGTTTGCAGGGCCTAATATCTTTCTAGGTGCGGCCTGTGGATGCCCAATTGTCGTTGTGGATGCGCTTGACTTGAGCTATCATTCACCCGCACGCAGTATTGTGACGGTTGAGCTTAGAGTCTTAGGCGATCTATCCAGATCTCTTTTTCTGCGTCGGCCGCAGTATTTAGCCTCCTGCCGGCCGCTCCTCATACACTCTTTTCCTTTCCTCTACTCTTTCTTCCCTCCTCATACAATCCTGGGCGCAAGCGACCGCGATAGCATCAATTAGTCCGCCAGGGCCACGCTCGCTCTCTTTGCCTTTCCTTGTTTCAAATTTCGGATAGCTGCTCTCGACTTCAATCGGTTGTCGTCTCCCTCCCCACCACCGCCTCGACCGCCAAACACCGCACGCGCGTCTCCGCACAAAAGAAACGCCCTAGTGCTCGACACCATGACATCCGTCCCTGTCCTCACGGGCGACAAGCTCGCGAGCTCTAGCCAAGCCGGCTCGCCGACATACGACGAGTCTCTGACGGGCTTCTCGGCCGCCGGCGACAACGACAACAACGCCGAGAGCCACGACCTCGGTAGCAACGACGATGGCGATGAAGACACCGTGCACCGGCGCCGCCGCGCCGAGAAGAAGGGCTCGTCGTTCGACCAGCGCGACATGTTCCGCATGGGCAAAATCCAGCAACTGCGGCGCAACTTTCGATTCGTGTCCATTTTCGGCTTCACCATGGTGTTAATGGCGACGTGGGAGGCACAGTTGAGGTAAGTCGTTTTGCGGGTTGATTTTGTTTCCTACGCGGCTGTGTGGGCGGTGGGAATTGCCACCGCGCACCGCCGCAGTTTTGTTCCTCTTCCGGAGGCTTTCCATTCTCTTCTCGAGTCGTTTTCCCCCAAGTCTTCGAGGTCGTCACGTTATCCACGCACTCTGTCCGATTACCCATCTGCCACGCCTTTTCCACGGGTCCCGCCCTCCATCTGCTTCAGCTTCCCTTTCTTCCTCTTCCGACTTTCCTGTCCCTTGCTTGGCCCCATTCCCCACCATCTGCAACCCCCGGCGTGGTGGCTTGCATGCCCACCCTGCACGTCTCCCCGCATGCAGCAGCGCGGACAGCAGATCCCGACGGACCACGCCTGCCACGCCTTCCACGTCGTACAGACCACACAACTAAGGCATCGCCGCACTGCATCACTGCTGCTGCCGCTACTGCTTCTGTTGACGCTGCGCTTCCCTACAACGTGGATTGTTTCGTTTTATCTGCCCAGGCAGGCGGGGGGACGGGTTTTCTAGTCGCGTCGATTACCGTGTCCTACAATCCCAGCGCTGCTTCAAGACTTGACCTCACACTTTTGCCTTTTGTTCAAGAATAGGTTGTACGTTTGACTGACATCTTTCTCCAATGCCAGCGCCAACATCTTCGGCCTCATCAACGGTGGCACCGGCGGCCTCATCTGGGTCTACATTGGGACCTTCACGGGCTTCCTCGCGGCCATCGCGTCCATGGCTGAGATGGCTTCCATGGCGCCGACAACGGGCGGACAGTATCATTGGGTGTCGGAGTTCGCGCCGCGCCGCGCGCAGAAGTTCCTGAGCTATATTGTCGGTGAGTAGGCGCGTATACGGTTCTTCCCGTACACTCCCCTCGCAGAAGGCAACATGATATTTCTTTTCTTTTTCCTTTGTGTCGTAAATGGGCGCGCACATGTTTTCTTGCACACTCTGCGCGCAGGAGACAACAACAACATGTTTCCTTTCTTTTTCGGTGATGTCGTGCCGTTCTCCATTCTGCATCTTTTCCTCTTGTTCTTCAACGCTGTTTTCTTCAACGCCGGTCCACCATATCACAAAGAAGAGTCGATGTTCGAGAGCCGATTTCACGACCGGCTGGGCGGGAGCGGAGCCGGGCGGAGAATGTGTTACAACGATCCGATGGCTCGTTCCAGCGCCCACATTTTCCGGACGGTGGACAAATTTGTGTGAGCCGATGTAATTATCGGCGGAACGCGGAGGAGAGAAGAAAGGATGAGGCACTTCGCTTCGCCGGCGATTCCACCACCAATTTTGTCGGGTGATGGGAATTTCGAACGAGCCGAGGCTATGCTCGGCTGGAAGAATTGGCGAGGGAACATAATGTGTGTTCACCTTCGTCGATTCCCCTCGAGAAGACCTTTAGGGCGGTCTGGGGTGAGGAGGTGCAACAAGTGGTCGTGAGGATTATTCGCTGATGAGAGCTTCCACGGGTCCATTCTTTTCCTGGACATGCTTTTGCGCATCTTGGCTCGACACTGCTTTCTTCTAGAGGATTCTAATCCTCTTTCCACGTCTCCCATCTTTTTTGAGTGCGGTCGTTTTAAAGTTGTATCTGTTTGTCCGACTATTTTCTGACTCCTCACATCCAAGCTCTAACATGCTAATCTCCTGTTCCATCCAGGCTGGCTCTGCGTCCTCGGCTGGCAAGTCGGCAACACCTCGATCGGTTTCCTGGCGTCGTCGCAAATCCTCGGCCTGGCCGTCCTCAACAACCCCTCGTACACGATCCAGCGCTGGCATCAAACGCTTCTGATCATCGCCATCAACACGTTCTGCCAGATCTTCAATTCTTTCCTGGCTTCGCGGCTGCCGCTCGTCGAAGGCATCGTTCTCGTCCTGCACATCTTCGGCTTCTTCGCCATCCTGATCCCGCTCTGGGTTCTCGGCCCTCGTGGCGAGCCTCGTGCAGTCTTCTTCACCTTCACCGACGGCGGCGGCTGGGGCAACGTCGGCCTTTCCTGCCTCGTCGGCATGCTTTCCCCGGTGTTCTCCTTCATCGGGCCCGACTCCGCCACGCACATGAGCGAGGAGCTGCGCGACGCAAGTCGCTCGCTGCCGCGCGCTATGATGGCTACGGCGCTGGTCAACGGCGGAATGGGCTTCGTCATGATCGTCACGTTCTGCATGACCATGGGAGGCGATATCGAGGCCATTTTGGCGACTCCTACTGGACAGCCGTTTATCCAAGTCTTTTACAATGCGACGAAGAGCAATGCGGCCGCGAGCGTCATGACCGGCATCATGATTATCATGGCAATTTTTGGAAACGTGACCAATGTCGCCACGAGTAGTCGGCAGGTGTGGGCGTTTGCACGGGACAAGGGCTTGCCGTTTTCGGGAGTGTTGAGTTATGTAAGTTTCGGGCTTCCGTGGATTTTGTCCTCGACATCTTCTTCTTCTGTCGCGTTTATTTCTCGCAAACCGATTGTTGATGTATTTCTCCCGATCAGGTTCGCCCCGGCTGGGACATCCCACTCAACGCGGTCCTCCTCTCCTACGCTATCGCCGTGCTCCTTGCTCTTATCAATATCGGATCGACGGCCGCTTTCAACATCATCACTTCTCTGGGCACCGGTGCGCTGATCTCGTCCTATATCGTGTCGATCTCGTGCCTGATCTTGAAGCGTCTGCGTCGGGAGCCACTGTTGCCAGCGCGATGGAGCCTGGGCCGCTATGGCCTGCCCATCAACATCTTCAGCGTCCTGTTTCTCACACTGGTCTTCATCATGAGCTTCTTCCCGCAGACGCGCAAGGTAACGCCCGAGAGCATGAATTGGAACGTGCTCGTGTATAGCGCTGTTGTGACCTTCTCGATCGCGTATTTTGCTGTGCGCGGCCGGTTTAGGTATGTTGGGCCCGTCGAGTACGTGCGCAAGGAGGACTAGGTCAGCGGGCATGTGGACGAGTAGGAAACAGCGGCGAGAGAAGATGTCTGATGGCGTGGGGATTCGGTTGCGGTTCCTAGACGCGCGACTTGGTAGTGTTCTTGCTTTTAGGCGTTGGCTATCAGCGGGTTTTCGCAGACGATGCGAAGTGTGGTTCGGCTTTGCTGGCCCAATACAGCAACGGCTAGGTTGTGGTTGAGTTGTATATCCTGTGTATGTCTTTGTGGCTGATAGGAAGGGTTTCTTGTTTGTAGCTTTAGGGCTTTAGACAAAATTGGTTTGGATGTTCGTATCCATTCATCCTGATGAGCATGGATGGTCAAAGTGAGTAGATATGTGGAGTAGATGGAATGTGGAAGGTTGGAGGTTGAAGGTTGAAGATTGAAGGTTGACGATGGTTGAAAAGCGTGGAACTTAGGTCTGGTGGAGAACTAGCATTAGATATAGACATGCGGAAATGAGGCGGGATCCGGCTGTGATTTGATGTATATCTGGCGGATAACAGTATCCGGACTTGAAGGTGGGATGCGCTTTGAACCGCCAAGCGCGGGATCACATGCGATATCCCGCGTGTGATTTGGCGTATTCCCTGCGCGTGTCGATATCTGGATTTGAAGCTAGTATGCTCTATAAAACCCACGAATAGAATTGCATATAATGTCCCGCATGTAGTGGTAATTATACTTGCAATACAGATATCCGGAACTGATATTATAGCAGATATCTCCTTGTAATTCAACCCATGTCTGGTAATGCTATATGTCTGGTGTTGATACCAGAATATCCATTGAATGTAGAGAGCAAGTGAATATACAGTATTCCATGAGTGATTAGAAGTGCGCCTAAGTGTAGAGGCATCCGCAGTTGAAGGATTTGAGGAAGGATTCAAAGGCAACTACCTACATGCGTATTGAGATAGTGTTGCTTATGTGGATATCTAGACCTGAAGTCATAGAGTGATCAAATCCAATGTGCAAAAAGAGGGTTTGCTCTCATATAACTTAATGCTTATACTCTGCGTTCAAGATATGAAACTAAGTCTGACAACCGTTAGGTGTCAAGTATGCTATCGCCGGCGCCGAAGCATGCAGCCGCTGCTGTAACATGCTCCATTTGTTGGAGTACGGGCCTTCCCTTGTCTGGGTAAACACGCGATTGCGCCATATATTTCCAAAACACAAAGTATTAGGAAGATTCTGAAAAGCCGCAGATATTCCAAGCTATTTTTTCTGAAAGTGATGATTTTACGATGTTTTATGGTTCGTGGACTTCTGCAAGCTATCATTATGTGGAGACGGTTCCTCAGTCTCGCATAAGCTGCAAGCACTAGTAGCACATCATGATCCATCGTAGATAGAGCAATCATGTAATTCTTTGAAAGATAGACTTTCAATTATTGATAGGCTAGCCATAAATGCAATTCCTATCACGTCGTTTCATGTAGTCATGTCGCACGTAAAATGACTACTTCTGTGTGGAAGGCTTTCCCTTCTTTAGGTTGTTGAAAACTTGAAATGAAAGCGACAATGTAGGTATTGGGAGTGAAGTCCGTGGGTTGAACTCAGTTCTCTGCAGTTATATATTGATTGCAACCACATAAACTGCATACGATCTATGCTACATGAGTAAGACATCTCATATTATGGCTTTGGTAGCTAAGTTTGTATTTGCGTCCACTCAACCCTAAATACATTTTCATGTTCCTTGAATAATGGACATGAGAATGCACGGAGCATATTTTGCAGTTGTCTGTGCCTCTGTATGCGACTAGACCAACAGATTTGTTAAGCGTAAATTCCGGTTTCCATCAAATGGCTTAACACAAATGCTCCACATGTGAATACGTTTACCACAGCACGTGTTGTCCAATCACGTGCAATCTGGCAAACGATTTGACTCCCCGTGAGCGCACAAATACGCTTTTACAAGCAATCCAGACGTCTTGTGCTGGTAGTTTGTCATAGCTCGTTTTATATTAGAAGCATCGTAATGGTTTGCGTACAACGTCAACCAAAATTAAGTTGGCTTATTTAAGTTCATGAAAAGCCACAACAATTTTTCGGCTTATTATAGCATGGCTATGAAACTTGAGACACAGTCATATTTATTGACCTTATTGACCTTTCCGGATGCCGGCTAGAATTTTACTTCCTGTAGGTGTAAAAAGTGTGGTATTCAAAGCCCTTCAGCTGGTTATATCATGCTCTTTCAAGACATGCTACCATTTAATTGATTGCGGTAACGACATCTTACGTGTTTTGTATCATTGGCGCGTTGAAAGCTATAAGGGTGCAGAGGACACCGGACCAAGCCATTTCAGTTTGTTATACCACTGGGGTTTCCACTTGTTACGATTTGTTTCCATCTGGCCTGAGGAATTATGAAGTGCTTGGTTTGCTCTTTTCCATTTCCTGGGAAATACTCCCTGCTAGTTATTAAGTTGACACTGTTAGTCTCTAAAACATGTAGCTTTTTAGAGCATGAATTGTCAACCTTTTTGGGGTATGCTTTGGTTTCTTCCTCAGAACTCTTTGCTAGATCAGTTACAAACCCCCAGATTATCGTCTCTACAATTTGGCAACGATAGCCTGTTCCACGGTTTGTGCGGCCCAAAGTTCATGCGCGCCGTGCGCATACAGAATTCTAAGTTGTGATAGCTTTGAGTTGCTTACTTCTATGGAGGCTGCCGTAGTGCTATGACTGTCGTATTTCACGTTGAGAGTGACATTTGGTCACACATAGATATTTACAATTGAGGTTGTATTGGGACGGTGTGTGTGCTGGCGCTTGGGTTCGCTGTCTGCATTCAACTATAGATCATGCATGCACATGGTCCACGGGTAACCGCGAGAGTATTTCCCAAGGGCGGATCGGAGCCGGATGTTAGCGTCGAACTCAGAATTTGCGACATGGAAGCCTTTTCAGCGGTGCCTTTTCTGTGCGACCTTTATGGCGACATTAGAATTGTGTCGAAACCGCAAAGGTGACCACCACAAACGACGTGGGTTTGATCGTGTTATCCTCCGGCCCTCCAGTAGATATTCCAGTTTACAATTGATGATCCATGGAAGCTCTCATTGTGCAGAGTTTCATGCTGTAATTTTGGTGTGATATTGATACTTCAAGCTCCTGCCAAGCGGAGAACCTATTAATATCAGTCCGCAGTATTTTGGCGCATCGTTATGGGTGGTACGACACGATAGAAATTGCTAGCATTCTGCTCATTGGGCATGTGCCGTTAAGATTATGAAGCGACAACAATTTGTCGATCTTATGAAGAGACGTCGTGAAAGTATCATATGCGAGGTTTGATGGGAATTGGTGAACTGATTCATATAAAAATGCATATTCTCTCTCATCGGCGCCACATCTTGAAGTAGTTGACTGCGGAATTACCTAGAGAGTTTAAGCTTAGAGTCTCCACTTTCAATCTCTACTTCGAAAAAGGCAGATGAACCGGAGTCGAGATATACTATTGTAAGCCTTTATATTTCGACTTGGTCGGGGACAACGAGACAGCGCGAATTTGTCCTTTAGCCTCGTGCAATAATGGCGAGATGCGTTCTGTCTAGAAAGTATTTCAAACGGCCGCGACACCGGCATATTCTCAGCCTAGTATCGTGCAATTCAGTCACACCAGGCACTCGTATGAAAGCCCCGTTCTATGAAGTATCCATTGGTTTCATGCAGCGTTTCTGTTCCAGCCAGTCCCGCAATTCTTAGGACCAGAATTTGATAAGCCAGCTTTGGAGGTTACAGCATGATCAGTCTATGGCGCGATATAAAGCACAAGACGATAGAGAATAATGAAGTTTAGTGCATACTTTTTCACCTCGTATTCAAGGATGAGAGACAATGGAAAAGCATGGAGTTCTAAACATGTCTTCCTTGGTTTGGATTTAATTGTGAAGCCGACTCTTTGAAGGGCTATGAAGTTCAACGCATGGTTTTCCAGATTCTATTGTTTAGGTCATGCCGTAGAGACATAAAATGCGGACAACACCGGTATCTGAATGTTGTTTCTCCAAGTCTTTACGGGGATAAAATGCCGCGCAGCTGAGGGGTAACATGTTTAAGTCCTCGACATTTTCTTCATACGATACTGAACGTAGGACTTACCGAAGCAACACAAAAATTCAACCCGAATCTTATTTGCTCCAACATGCGGCATTCATATCGTCCTTTTGGCGGACAGGTCCTTTGTTATTAAGATAGACATTAGACCACGACATGGTCCAATGCTGTCCTTTTTATGGTCTTCTAAACGACAACCAAGCACAACATGTTTTAAGTACTCGGTATTTGTTTGTATGAAACCAAAGACAGGACATTGTTAAGAAACGCGAATATTCAATGCATATTTACTCCCACACGGGGCAATTATGTTGTCCTTTCGACGGACGGTTCTCTTATTGAGGTGGTCTTTAAGACCACGACTTGGCTCGATACCACCTGCTTTGTTGTCTTGGTAGCCACCACGCGGCGCAGCATGCTTCAAGTACTCGGTATTTTGCTTATAGAACACCGAGCATAGGTATAGCGAGAGGACATAGAAGTGCAACACTTGTTGTGCTTTCTTCCACATAAAACAGCTATGTCGTCCGTTTGGCGGACAGATTCTCCTTCAAAGGCAGTCGCTAACACCATAATATGGCTCAGCGTTCTTTTGTCTTCTTAGAAACGACCATGAAAAATGTTAGTGTATATATAGTTCCTAGCCGGCAGCATCGCACTGAAGTGCGATACTGTGCCAGTCTTTTGGCCAAGTTGGTTAGCTGCAGGCTATGGTACGCTAGTCCTAACAAAAAACTAGAAGCATGCATTTTGCGTCTTGCGAAGTGTCTTATCTGGTCCTTCAAGCGGATCGATATACGTGCCTGATGGCTTTTGCTCGAACTCAAGACATAGCTCGCTTGTTGATGAAGGGATCGTCTCCGGGATCATTCGCATTGAAGTTGCCGAGCGTGCACCCAGAGAACACGGTACCCTCTCGACCCTTCGTGTACTTGTTTAAAAGAGTTCTCCTGAAGGACTGGCGGAGGGATTCCATAGCTTCGTTCCGAACCTATATTGCGCTTCGACTTGTCGATATTTCCTGGTTTCCAATAAGAAATGGCGTATATGCTGCCGATTGTGTACTAGAATCGATATCCTACGTAGGAGTAAGGCCGAATGAAGTGACAGCATAAGAATTCCGGCATCCGAGATTATTTCTGTGGATTTGTCATCTCCGAAATTTGCTGGTATCAGTTCAGGAAGCTGTGGTGAAGAGGCGTTCGGTGTATTTCCGCTTCTTGTATCTATAACCCTATTGCCGGGAAGGCAATTCTGTATTGTCTTGTAGCTTAGTTGGACCATGTTCATTTCTGCTATAGACCGACCATGACAATACTTGACCGGAAGCATCTAGACACCATTTACCATCTCAAGATATGGGAAAACAACGAATGTTGTGTGCTCGAGCAAGAGTGCTCTATTTCACACAAATCTTGCCTACAGAGTGTGTACTTGACCTCTTAACTCCGAGCGCCCATCTTCCTCGTGCGCTTTTCTATTTTAAGGAGGGCCCCGCGAAGACAGGGTAGAATTTTCGTCATTGTCGAGACACTTGCCGGACTCTAATGCCGTTTATCTATTGCATATACCGAAGGGTCGGGGAACTTTCCCTACGAAGATGGGATTGCTCTAGGATACTACCGAGATGCACCTGGCCTCCGACGACTTAATTCTGATCCATAATAATGGACTCTATTCAACTGCACTCGGTGAAGTCCTCCGACAAAGAAGAAGAAAATGAAATAGCCTGCAAACTGGCTAGAAGGTAATGACAGCCTGAGAACGCGGTTTCATTGTTGGAGGTGATGACAAGCCGAAGCTCCGAGAACGGTTCCTATAGTCTTGAAAAGGATAATCGCGGTCCGGCTGTCGTATACCGGCATTGTAGGCTCCGGGGCTGTTATACGAAAGAACTGCTTGAATCCGTAGTCCGTCCGTTCGCTAACCTTTTCGACATCCTTGGACAAGAATCGTATATACCTTAGTACCCTCGAAAAATAGGTGCTATAGGTTATATAACTAAGGTACCGGTATACTACCATACTCCTAGTCGCCTCCTCGTCTTCCGTTAACCCTAAACTACCGAGCGACCGCGCTTTCGATTTCGCGTAGTGCGCTACTCTTCGTCAAGTCCACAGTGGAGGACTACATTTGCGTTGGCATTAGTGTTAGCCTTTGCAAGGCATGCTCGCGGTCTTCGTAGTTGGCCTTCATGCCATGTGTGTCTGACATGATCAAAGATCGAGCATCCTCGTTCCTGGAAGCCATTGCAAGGGAGGGCATAAGAAGATGTCAATAAGCCTAAGTTGAAGCAGTATTTGGGGTAATACCACGAGAGACCGTGGGTGGAGCTAGACCATGTGCATGATCTGCAAATTGTGTTTGGGTGGGTCCGAATGACGGACATGATCATACCACAAGAATGTGTCCTAGGAAAGCAGCAACCCAGTGCTTGGCAGCGGTTTCAAGCCGTATGAAGGCTGATCACTACTTCTGCAATTTTAATTGCTGTCATGTATAGGTGATCTGGAGAAGCGGCGCAAAGCCACGAGATAAAAGCATAGATTGTTGTGGTCCTGATCGAAAAACTTGTACTTCCATGGAGATATGGTCAGTTCTCGCATTGCCCAAAGACGGCCATGGAGACCTCGTCCCTGTATTCATCCATATTTGGGTTGGAATACGAGAACTGCATCGTGATTTGGCGACAGCGTAAGGTCTTGGTCGGATCAACGACTACGCGGTCCCAAACATCAAACTCTATGTATAGTACATCGATATGCCAGTTGGACTTGGACATGAAAACGGCAGGTTTGTCTTTAACCTAGTCGTGCACATGGCTCATACCATACGTTGAATGGTGCAATGTATCATTTACATTGCTCTTGACCATGAATTGTGAGCACATCAGTCTCCTTTCCTGAGACAACTTCACCAGGCTGTGTAAGATGGCGCCAATTTGCCGAGCGAAGCCTTATCTCCCGAATTTCGGCTGTGCGAGGCAATTCAAAGCTGGCAGCAAATATTTCGAACTATGCGGTGACCAAATAGGTGTTCAAAACTGATCACACAATTAGTAATGCCCCAGCATTCTCAGTTTCAGGAGTCCTTTCTGAGGTACATCTGTGAGGCTATCTGAAAGCATAATGGCACGTAAAACCCTCGAGCCTTGGTAGTGTAGGGCGTTCTGAGTATCGGAATACCGGAATTGTAGTTCGAAATGTGAGTGCGAGTTCATCGCCTTCCTTGGGCGGAAAAGGTGAAGCTCTTCGGCCGTTATGTATCTCCGGGCTTTCTGAAAAGCGGTTAGGTGATGGGCCACTGTGGCCAAAGGGCGTGAGGCATTCTGAATGCCGATAGGGATAAATAGCCTTTCCAAGTAATGATATTGTCACCATGGCGCTTTTTGAGATCTAACAGGGCCGACAACAATAAATCTCGCCAGCATTTGGTGACGTTGGTATTCAGACGCCTCACCGTGATCCGTGGTTGCCTCATGACCGGACGCGCGGCTGCGCTATAAAGCGCTGCCTTTCGCTCCAACACCTCCACCCTTCCTTCTACCTCTCACATCTCCACCCTCCACACCTTCTGGCATCACCATGCCTTCCCCACCTCATTCGTCTTTTCAGACCGCCACACCCCCCCAGCCGTCGCTGTGCACGGCTTACTCAATTACGATAGCCGCGGCGTTCCAGTCGTAGGGCATGGCCGCTCATGACCTGCTGAGCTCGGCGGGCCATGGCCGCGCATGACCTTTGCCGGGCGCGGCGGGTCATGGCCGCGCGTGACCCACGACCTGGGCGGCGCCTGTCGTGGAGTCATGTCCGGCGGACGTCGCGACATGTCGATGTTGGTCCCGATTTCTTGGACGAGTATACAGTCGACAATATTCGACTATTAAATAGTCGTCACGAACGACTTTCGGAATTTGATGGTCGATACGATCGACCGGCGGGGCACAGATGCTAAGCATGCGATTCTTCGCAAGCGCGAAGCCTGCGTGTCGATGGACCGGCCAAGATACGAGAGATGATGTGTGGCGCGGACCCGTGCCACATCAATCTCTTGTAGTCGTGCGACACACGACTGGGACGATCGTGAAATAGTCGTTCGTCAAACGACTTTATGAAGGGGATCTAGGGAAACTAGCGACAAGTATACAATATGTTCCGGGAATTGAAATTTCAGAGGAACTGCCCGGACAGGGAGGGAGTATTAGTGGAACTTTCACTTCAAAATTTTTTAGTCGAATAATTTTCGACTATGTCTGATAGACCACCCTTCGTCAACGTCGGCGCCACCCCGTCCCTGCCAGTCAAACACTTGGCTCCGCCAAAACGACTGCGAACAAGATTCATTCGTCTGCGACGCCGCAGACACGCCACAGCAGTCTCTGCGAATTGGAGGGAAAGCCTGGCATCCGAGTAGGGCATGGCAGAGAATAAGCCATCCTTACGGGGATTGGCTCCGAAAATCCCCGATCCCAAGTACGGCCTGGACGGGGACATCTTTTGTTGGAGGAGGCAGAAAAGGAGCCTGAAGGACTCGAAGAGCTCGAGGCCGAAAGAGTTTTGCGAGACGGCAAGTATGTGAAGCTCCGGACCAGTTGGTCGAGCCGGTAGCTAATCTTGTTGGGGCAGAGATGGCACCGGCGAACATGATCGCCTTACACATACCTACCAAAGCACATTGTCTATGCGAAAAGCATAGTAATCTTTGATCACGTGGTTCATTGGCCACAACACCTCCAAACCTTTTGAATCCCTATCGAAAGGGTCCCGTCCGCCGCAGAAGGCTTTAGAAAAGTTCGACTCCTGAAGCCGAACGTGAGGAAATTGGGGGGGAACATTGGCAGGCATCAAGTCGCCTCCTCGTGCGGGAAAAATAACGCTGAGGAAGAATGGCGCACACGAGTCAAAGCCTAGGAAGAGCGTGGCGGTGCACAGGAGATTCAGGATAACCTCGTGCGAAACGACACAATGCTGAGGAGGAATGCCGCATGCTGCGCAAGGCCCCGCGCGGAGCGCAAGGATGTGGGGAACGGACGTGGCATGCGGGTGAAAACCGAGAAAGGGTGATTCCTTGTAGCAAAAGTTCAAGAAGAGGGAACAAATTGTCCCTGCTGGAGAAGTCCAAGGAAAGAGAACAGATACATTGTCCCTTGTCAATGAAGAGTTTAGCCACAGGGAGTGGCTATTCCCTCATGTACTTAGACACATCCATTTGGCTAGCCGCATTAGCTTCAATCTTCGGGCACTGTGACCAATGGTCTAGGCCGCTGCCGTAAGATGCTGACGCATGATGGAGCATGGCGGTGATGTGGAGTTGGCTCTAGGGTCTTCCACGAGGAGGCTAGCAGTTCGTCATCAACGGATCTTGACATACCAACACAGATAATGTATGGCAGATGTCGAAGAAAGAAGAGTTGTACTTGATCAATCTGCTAACAATATCGAAGTGGTGGAACGGAAGACTTCCCCGGCTGGCCCGTGGCGGTCGAGAACTGCCCGAGAGCCTACCGCTAGTTCTCGGTTAGAACTATAATCCTTGTTTGCGGAAGATCTCTACAATCTACGGAGATTGTGTCCCTTGCGATGGGCCCATTATGATGGACCGCTCGTCTTCCACAAAGACAAGTGCTCCTTTGGAAGGACCTTCAATAGTGGCCTCAGTTCTTGGTGGGCCTCAGAAACGGCGGCACCACCCAACCATCCCGCTGTCTCTTCCCCAGACCTTGGTGGCTTTTTCTAGGAATGGAGAAGCCGGGCAGACCATGATATTTGCCATCTTTGAGTATTTTCCGGAGGGCGAGGTCCCTTTTCTTTCAAGGCCCTTAGTAGCGGCCCCTTCTCTAAATGGGCTTCAAAACGGCAGCACCACCCAGCCATGCAGTTGCCTCTTGCCTAGGCGCTGGCTGGCTTCTTGCAAGAAGAAATAACTTGGTCCGCCCATGATATTACCACCTTGGAAAACTTTCGATAGGACGAAGTACCTTGGCTACGAAGGCCTTTTAATAGTGGCCTGTTGAATCGGTGGATTCCAAAAGCGACAGCACCATCAAGCCATGATCCTTTCACTGTGGCCTCGGGTTCGTAGGGCATAAGCTAGCCTGCTTCAGAGGACACAAGCCAACAAAACAACGACATTGCTAGCTAGATAACTCGCCGAAAGCGGACTTGCACTGCTAGATCATGAAGCAGAACCTCTAGCACGAGAGTCCATAAAATGGCCTCTACGCACCAGAAATCCGCCCCATTAATCCAACATCTTGTCCTTCAATCGGCAAGCCACAGCCCATCTATTTTCCGCCAAGAGTTCCTGTGAACCTGTCTCCCACTCCGGAATATGCCGTATGTTTTGCAGAGAAATCGCATGTGCGATATGCATTATTTGTTTAGTCGTTTCAGAATGTACGACTGGGCCGACCTTGGAGTTGTAAGGCCAGAAAATGAGGGCGACCATAGTTTGATCGACGGTCGAAAGGTCCAACCGATAGCCACAGAGCCGGATCTATTGTCGTTTTCTTATATTAGCGACAAGGCCGGCCATACTCTTGAAATTGCGTCGTATAGCCGCCAAAGGAGCAAAATATGGTCTTCCGTAAGATGCTGATTGTTGCGACATGGTGTTTGTCGGTCCCATGGAACGAGACATGACATTGTGTTCGTTGGGTCGTCTATTGTACGACTGTGCCTAACAACGGGCGGTCCGGATTAAAAATTGAAATGTCGATCAATACTCGGCATGTTGAGGCTGCTTGGTGTGAAATTTGCGTCTCTGCGTCGGCCTGCCAAAGGCAGTTACCAGGGAACACCACGTGGAGGTGCAGAGTCCGACTTTGTTCCCCTCCTCCTCTTGCTTCAAGTGCTATATTCAGCACGGCCACATTTTACTCTTATAAGCGCCATTGTCATCACATAACACATCTTGAGCTCGTTTGACAATGGTCTCAACACTGAGCCATAAGTACTCTCAAGCCGCTCAATGTACACAGGCCATGTTGGCCTTTCGGTAGATAGCGTAAGTGGGAGTTAATCAGAATACGACAAATGAGTATATAAAGTCGTTCAAAAAACACGACTTACTACAGGTCGTTAGCAGGCGTAAAAACCCCATGGATCCCCATCTGAGAAGTGGAAGTTGTAGAAAGGTAGAAAGAACAAACGGTGATTGGTGATTGAGCCGGCATTCGTCATGCTGGTGCGTTGCTAGTATTAGTCTAATCTGCCAGAAGCACGACTGCACCATATAGATTGACCGAGGAGAATTTACCACAGGCAGTGGCACTGCGGCACTTAGTTTGAACTACACCTCGCCAGGCAGGAACAGTGCTGAAGTGATCAATAAATAAGCGGTGCCACTGCGCTATAAAGCTTGATTTCGGACTTTCTCCTGCTGGAAGTGCAATGCCGTCTAAGTGAAGTACGACTGCGTACCGTAAACTGTATAGAGTGCTGTAGACCGCTAAGTAGGGAATGAGTAGTAATTTTAAGGTTGCGTTGCAGTTTGCAACTGGAAAGTATTCGAAGTTTCATGATGTCGCCCCTAAGTGGCGACCACATGTGGCCGTTGCCATGATAGTTGACCATCCCGGTACGTCCCGGATGTGGTGACAATACTTAATATCGGCTGGCAACCACCACCTTTTCGAGATATGGCCATTCTAGTGGGAAGTACATTACGGTTTGGCAGTCATGTAACAATGCCGTGGTCGTTGCATTGACAAGGTACAGTCAAAGACAGTTACACATACAGCAGTCTACATGTATTCCAAGCAATACTAGAAACGGCATAAGATGCATGCCATTACAGATAATGTACGGCATTGCAAGCTTAGAAGGTATCGTGGTACATTCTGGAAGGCTAGAAGTAGGTAGATGATCGAAAAGATTGGTAAAGGAACGTCTGCGGCCGTAAAGACCTCATGGTGATAGTTAACTCTCACGAATAGCCGATGAGAAAAAAAAGGCATCGTTTGGTCTCGACAGAGGTATCATGAAAACCCCGACTCCGAATCCAGTCTAGTCAATATAGCAGCCACACGCGGCTACTAGAGCACCCCAACGGTAGCTTTCGGACTGAGAAACAGATGAAAAAGAGAACAAGGAAAACCGGACTCGTCAGAAGCCAGGAATGAGTGGATAAAGGCCACTGTTGGTGTTCGACCCTATTGCTGCATTGAAACCAGAAAGCCACGTCCAGATATCGAGAGAGAAGAGAATCCGAGCAAACAAAGAGAAACTGCGGCTGGACGCCACAATGTCGATGTCCTAACAGGATAATGCCGCAGGTAAACTGAGCCATATGGATGGCAATGGTAGAGCAACTTAATGTGACAGGCTGAATCCAAATCGGCACCCTTCTGGGCCCATCAGACCCAAAACCCACAAGCACAGAACCCGATCCTCCCACCTCCAAATCCTTCCATTTCCTCCCTCGTCTTTTCGGGGCACCCGTCCGCATGCGCCTTCCGACTTAGCACGTCCTCCACAACGTCGACCGCGCGCAGCGGCGCATACACAGCCCTTCTCGCGGCGCCATATTGCGTCGTCTGTTGCTGAGGTGGCGGTGGCGGCGGCGGTGGCGGCGGCAGCGGCGGCGACGCTGGGGCCACGCCAGCCCCATTGCCCGCGCCCTCAACACCAAACGGACCATACCGTGGCGCGCTCGTCGGACTACTCATGGGGCTAGTCGGCTGCGACGAAGGGCTATCGGCGCCCGAATACCTCTTCTTCAAGCGCCCAGATGCATGGCGGAACAGCCCCGTCGTACCACCGGGACTGGCCGGGCCATCCAACACAGGGCTTGCGTTGCCGCCGCCACTGCGAGAACTGGCGGCGCTTCCGGTGCTGCGGACAGAGCCCATGCGCTCGAGGCCCGGCTTGGAAGAGCTGGGCGGCAGAGCAGGCAGTGATGCCGCCAATGGAGCCGCTGCCACAGCGACCGCGCGCCCCGTGATGGTCCATCCCCAGCCGTCGTCGGACCCGACGGGGTCCCAGAACGTGACGCTCGCGACAGGCGGTTGGCTGAGCAGCATGCGGCGCCAGCTGGCCTCGGGCCTGTTCCAGGAGTCGAACGAGGCCGCCATATTGGCCTGCTTGCCCTGCTGGGACGGAGCAGAAGTAGGGCCGGCGCCTGGGCTCCATGGCACGCTTGTCGGGCTGGCCGAGCCGCTGCGGCTAGCGGTGCGAGACACGGAGCGTGACGAGCGCAGCGAGGCCGGCGGCGGAGCGTCCCTGCTGCTCAGAGAACTTTCGAAGCCGCGATTCGACGCGCTTCTGGCGCCACTGTTGCTCCTCGCGGCGGCGGCAGCGACGGCAGCGGCGGCCGTCATGCGCGCTGCCGCCGCGGACATGCGGTCGACCTGTCCTAGATTGGTCTTGGGGACGTCGCCGCCGGCGACGCTGGGCGCCGGGCCGAGGAAGTGGAAGCGCAGCTGGCCGGAGGACAGCGCGGTCGCGAGGAAGAGCTTGCCCGTCGGCGTCGATGCCGCGGCGCCGTTGGCGGCGCCGCCGTTCGCGCTTTTGTGGGCGCCGTTGTTGCTGGTGCTGGACGAGGAGGCGTTAGAGCGGACGGCGCCACCGCCGCTCAGCTTGCTGGCTTCGGGAGCGCAGAAGAACAGAAGAGGGTTGATGCGGATGGGCAGTTTCTTGCCGTCAAGCACTGCGCCAGCGCCGCCGTGTTCCGTCCTCATGACACGAAGCTCGCCCGTCTCCACATCTGCCCTGACCAGCATCACGGCGGCGCCGTTGGCGAGCCCCTGCGTGGCCCGCTCAGGCCTCGTCAACCGTCCGTAGCCCGCTGCCTTCAACGCAGCCATGGCGCCATCAACATCGAACTCCACTGGCATCTTTGCGAGCTCCGACTGCGGCACGCCATCGTCCACGACGGGCTGCACAGCCGCACCATCCGGAAAGAAGAACAGCGTCTTTTTGAGCGCAGTCGACGCCATCACTGCGCCCCTGAACGCCCTTGCTACTCTCTGCACCCGCAGCAAGTCCCTCGGCGGTAGATTGATCAGGATCCGCTCCAGCAGTCGCTGCTCTGTCATGATCTTAGCCAGCGCCACACCCATCCCAGCCGTCTTGCCGCCACTGGCACTGCGCCCCTTGGGTGGCGGCGTGGGCGGTAGCACCGCCGGCGCCGGGCCCGAAGGTAGCGAGGACCTGAAGCTACTACGAGAGCTCTTGGTGGTGAGAGACTGCTGCGACTGCGAAGGACGCGGCGCGTATGGCGCGTGCTTGGCGTGGAGGTGCATCTGATGAAGCTGTTGCTCGTAGCTGGGGTCAAACGGGTGCGGCATGGAACTACTGCTGCTATTGTTGTTATAGCTGTCGTCGTAGTCGTGCTCCGGCTGCGTCTCGAGCGCCATCCATTTGCCCTTGACGCCAGTGATGGCGCCACCGGTGGTGCCATCGTCCTCGCGGCTGCGCTGCCGTGACAGAGCAGCACTACCAGTACCGACGCCGACGGTGGCGCCAGACCGAGTTCCACCCACCCTGCTCACGCCATGCCCGGCCACGATGGCGCCGCCACGCCCGGCCTGACGCATCATGTTCGCCGACGAACTTGGAGGCGGCGACTTGGACTTTGGCGGTGGCGGAGGTGGCTCATTCCCGTCGCCATTCTCTCCGACATCAGTGCCTGGGGATTGCTCTCTTAAGGCAGGATGCACTGCACCGTCGATGACGAGGCTGTCCTCCGACGAGCTCCTAGGTGGCGCCGTCCTGGCCGCTACCCTCGCTGCCGCCGCCGCAGCAGCAGCAGCACGGCGAGAGCTGCGTACCGAGGTGGAAGACCGCAGACTGATGGGCGGAGATGGCGCTCTGCTGGCGCCATTGTTGTTGCTGGTGCTGCTCGCCGGCGCAATCTCGCTTCCAGTGGCGCCACTGTAGTCGTAGCCCCATCCATTCGATGCCAACAGCTTTTCCGCCTCGAGTATTGCGGTTGGGCTTGCCGGCACGCTCGCACTAGGTGTGTTGGAGGTGCTGGCGTCAGTGAAGTAGTCCGTGACGCCGGTGAGGAGTGGCCTGGATGGCTCCACGCCAGCTGACCTAGGGGACCTAGGTGATAAAGCAGCTGTGGCGTAGACGGCTGATGTGTTGGTAACGATGGGGCGCAAGCCAGCTGGCCTGGTGGTACGAGATGTTGTCATTGGTGCAGTGGCACCAGAGGTGGAGTTACTATTGCGCCTGTTCAGGCTCTTTGACGAAGAGCCAGCGTTGCTGTGATGCACCGAGTACATGGAACCTTGTGGCGGTGGCAGCGATGGCGACATGCTCGAGGTAGAATGAGCAGAGTCTATAGCCTTCATGCTATTGCCATTGTTGACAGCGGCGACGCCACGTTCGTCGCCATTGTCTCGTCCACTTCCTTTGACTGCGCCAACCACTCCCACAGAACCGGCATGGCTCGAAGCAGTGGTGTCGACGGTCATAACTTGTTGTCCTTTATCAGCAGCCACCGCAGATTCCGTGTGGCTTGATGCAATGTTGTCGATGGGCATAGGTTGCTGCCCATACGGCGCGTTCTCAAACGTGTCAGCCACCCTAGTAGATCCTGCGTGGCCAGGTGCAGTGGTGGCATCAATGATCCTGACTTGTTGCCCATGTCGACCATCATGGCTTGCCATGGCTGCGTGGCTTGACGGAGCAGTGATGTCGGCCGGCATGTTGTGTTGTTGAACACACCGAGCATGATGGTGCAGTCCATGCTGTTGTGGACCATGTTGATGTTGTCCTTCAGGTTCTCGAACATGTTGATGATGTCCTTCAGTTTGTGGACCAAGATGATGTTGATCATGAAGTTGTTGACCAAGTGGAACAGATGGACAGCCATGTGATTGTTGACCCTTCCTCCTTTCCCTTTCCTCCTCCCTTCGGGTCTGGAAGATAAGGGCCGCCGCCTCTGGGGGGATGAAAGGCGAGCTGGGCTCGGGTGGTGGATTGAAACTGGGCTCTGAGCGGCCTTTGGCCTCCTTAAGTACCTTTGTCGACGAACTTTCCAGGCTTCCCAGCTTGGTGGACGCCCCCTCCCGCTGAGTGTGCTGAAGGGGCGAACCCGCATTCGGCGACAAACAATTGCGTAATCCACCTTGTTGCCCGACGCCTACTCCCGGCCCCCCCACGGCGTTGGCAGGCCTCCAGTCATTTGCCTTGCTCCCCACACTGTGAGAACCACCCCCTGAGCCGACGCCGGAGGTCCTGTAGGCAGCTACCCCGCCCCGCTGAGCCGCGTTAGCAGTAGAGTCGGCAGCCGCTGCACCACCATGACTCCTCGTAACGCTTCCACCCGCATCCTGGTCCGTCCTTGCAGCCCCGTTCTCGCTCCCACTAGCAGTTGCCTCCCGAGGATCGTGTGTAATAGTGGCTCCATCGTGCCGTTTCCGGGTTCCAACCACGCCACCCCGATCACGATCGGCGTAGTGACTCCCAAGTCTGGCCGCCCCGTAACCATTCTGCAGTCCTGAATGTTGGTCGCTCCGGGCGCCATCAGTGGCACCACCATTGCCATAGCTGAGATCGAGATCGAGATTGCCTACCCTCTCATCCTTCTGCGTACGCCTGCCGCCCTCCAGCGCGCCCGAGTCGTTCACATGTCGGGCAGCCCCTTCCGCCGCCCCCGGCCCCCCAGAAGGCGCCCGGACGCCATACCGCTCATGCACCCCCGCACGGCCATCACCTCTCTCATGACTACCATTCCAGCCGTCAACCCCCTCCCCATCACCCCACCGGACCCGTTGACCACGCTCTGGACCGCCCGCCTCGCCGACAAGGCGCCCAGCGCCCGCGCCATCGCCTTGTGCCGCAAAGGCATCACGGCTGGCGAAGGCATCACGGCCAGCGGCGACATCACGCGCCGGACTCGCCTCGACCCTCCGCACCGTAGGCCCCGTCCCCTCAGCCAACAAATTCTCGCGGCTCTGACTCCCCGCGGGGCTTGTGAGGGGCCTCTCTTTCTCCCTCTCATTCTCCCTACCGGCGTCCCACTCGTCCGGCGCCGTAGCAGCGTCCTCACCCGTCGGAGTCCTCGCCATGCCGGCATCGCCAAAGCGCCCCAGGAATGCCGTCGAGCTGCCCGGCGAGCCGAGTCGTGAGAAGCTGCCCGACGTGTCGATCTCGATGCTAAGGCGCGGCGGCGCCATCGTGAGGTCGAGGGCGCGTGGCGGTGGCGGCGACATGCTGGTCTTGTCGGCAGTGCGGCGGCGGCTGCGGATGCGCTCGCTGCCGCCTGCCACCGGGTTCCGGCCGACTTTGGCGTCCTCTCCTTCCGCTGGCTCCTCCTGCTCTGCGCCATCTCCTGTGCTGCCGCCCTTGTCGCCGCTCTCTAGAGACTCCAGGCCCGTACGTGGCCGCGGGCCCGGGCCCATCGATACGACCCGCGCGTGCTGCCGGACCTTGACGGCATGGCGGATCTTGTCGATGAGGCCTGAGTCGGGGAAATCTTCCGGAGGAACGTAGGGACGGGACGGCTTCTTCTGCGCGCGGGGACGCGTGGAGCGTGGGCCGAGGAGGGTGGGCGGGATAAATGTGGCGGGGGCCGCAGCGGGGAAGTAATAGTTTGCGGGATTGGCGTGATTCGTGGAAGAGGATGGAGGAGAGGAGGTTGAGGTGGAAGGGCGGTGCGTGTGAGACGAGGAAGGTGGCGTCGCCATTGTGGGGTGAATATGAGACGGACGCTATTGAGGCGGGTGAAAGAGTGGCGGATAGACGAGATGGAAGAATGGTGAAAGAAGTATACAGGTCGTTAGGGCGGCGAGTGGGTTGCCGGAAAGAGTTCGGATAGTCGGAGAGCAGTAAGCTTGCCGGACAAAGGTCGATCTGTCAAAGAGATTCGAGTCTACCCGAATGTAATTGAACTCGGAGAGAAGCGTGGATCTTGCCAGGTTTTTGAAGAGTTCGGATTGTTGTAGATGCTTGAAGTTGTTGAAAGGAACTAGAATTGTCGGACAGATTTCGGATTACTGAAACAGTTGGGCCAGCCAGGAAGGCCAGAGCTTGTCATAAGGTTGTTGAGCTTGTTCGGGACGGACAGAGTTGTCGGACGGAGTGACTCGAGTTCGTCAAAAGGAGTGGAGTCCTCGTAGACTGATCAACCTTTTCAGAGACCTTCAAGCCAGCCAAACCGCGTTAATCCGATCATCCAGAGACCCAGCTCCTCACCACGAGACCAGATCCGTGCCCGAAATCCAAGTTAAGAACTCGCAAGACCTCGTAGTTCAACAACCCATACACCTTTATTAAATACCATCCAACAGACCTCACCACATCACGATCTCTCCTGCAAAGCTCAAAACAAACTAGAGAGATACAAGCACACACGTGAAGAAAAGCTGCAACCTAGTCGCAATGGCGCAAAGACTTATACAGGAAGTCCTCAGAGTCAGACCAATGCAGTCTCTCTCCCAACACAGAACTCAGGAACGCGCGAATACAGGACTTGGGGTAACGCTTTCGCGAGACAAGCCAAAAAGACAAAGAGACAAAACAGAGGGCAAAGGACAGACAGGAAGGGACCCGCCGCCAGATTTACATACTACGTGGCGCGTGCTTTCCTTTCCCACGGGGCCCGCGCGCTCTCCCACGCGTCACTCGCGCTCGACAATCCCGGGCCGGGTACGCTAGATAGAGCGGCGCGTTGCGGAATGCGAATGCGGACGCGGACACAGACGCAAGCTGCGGTCGGGGGTGGCGCAATCTGCGCGGCAATTTTGGAAAAGTGGGCGTAGATTGGGGTTAGGAAGAAGATGGGGAGGGGAGGGGTGAGGTGATAAGAAGGGCATGGGGTTGCGTGCGTGGTTCTGGGGAGGGTATATCATATCAGGCTGTCGGTAGAGACGGGAATATTGTTGGGAGTAGTGGATGGGAGAGTGGGGAAGACCAAGCTGGTATGGGATCGGGATGGGGCGCACGGATGGCCGCCACATCGACAACGACTTGCCAAGGGCGATCCGTTCGGCTGTTCCTGCGCTAGGTGAGGGTGGTGGGAGTGCGGGGATGCATCCATCATGCAGCAAAACGCTTCCATGGCGGGCACGCGATGGAAAAATCTCCGCTGAGGCGTTAGCGTTCCTCAATCAGCGATCACTCTCCGCTTCTTAAGTGTGTGAACAAGAAAACAATTCCATTATCCCGTCTGCGATTTCGAAAACAATAGTTTCGAAGCCATTCAGTTCTAGACGACAGTACGAAAGCCTGATGAAGAGAGCTCCCACTCCAACTGGAGGAAGACGGGAGGGTCCACGGCTGTTGAGGAGCCGGAGTCTCCTCCCTCCTTCCCTGGTCAAGAACGAGCAGTGAGAATTTTTCCACAAACCCTGCCACGAGAACGGAATTGTTGTATCCTTCGTTGAGCTGTTAAGTTAAGAGTTGGCCGGGTCCGGTATTGCCATCAAAGTCCACACATAACTGCCGGGGCTAAGACAGGGGGTCGATATTGGGGACGCAGCCGGCTGGGGTCAATGTTGATCCGGGCCCCCTGTCAATCCTCGACAGGGCAGCGCGGGCGGCAATTGGACGGCGGAGAGAACATGGCATCGCGTTTGTTTGTTTGCACTCTGGACAGAGCGCTGTGTAAGCAGGCGGTAGCACGCGTCCCTGTCGTGTAGCCAATTAGGAAATTCCCAGCTCGGCTGTTTCGTGCTTCCCGGTTCAGGAGCTGCAGGCACGAAAGGCGGCCTTTGAACTCCCTCACTCCCTCCAGGCACAGATTGCCGAGCGTGCGAGCCGTGGAGCGGCTTAACCGGCAGGGCCGGCAGGGAGCGTGATAGGCCTGGCGAGGGTGTTGGTGCAGAACAGAGAAACAAAGCAAGAAACAGAGAATTGTCCCCCGGCGCGCCGGATCAACAGTCCTCCGCCCCAGCCTCACGTGCCTGACAGCCGGCGCTAGTCCCCTTAGAGCTCCAGTGCGTCCAATATGCCCGAACAGGCCAAGCGCGGCGCGACGATCGAGCGGGAACAGGAAGGTCCATCCCTCGCGGCGCGCGACGGAGCCCGAAAGGCCCGGCCCGCGGCTTCTTCCCTCTTCCTCTCCCCACCCGCTCACTCTATCTCCAACACCACCGCGGCCGCCGTCACCACCATCACCTCCACCCTCTTGCCAAGGGCCCGCTGGCATGCCCGCATCGCCTCGCCCGGCGGTCCTGCCACTGCCGCTCTCTAGGCGGAGATAGACTCTCCCCGGATCGGCCAGCGGCGATCTCGCCGTCTATCGCCAGCCAGTACGGCCGCAACCAATCGCTCGTTACCTTATCGCCTGCTTGTTCCCTACGCACAGATCGACTTCACGCGGCAGTTCGCTCGTCTGCCAAGCGGAATTTTGTTGTCCTACATCCCAGGATCGTGCCAATTGCGTCGTCCAAGACATCGTCGTTCGCTCTCGCGTTCTCGGCCTTCTCTAGTACCTAATTCCACAGGCTGCCGCGTCCCAATCGCCGTGCTTGTTTCGCTCAATCGAACCCGTCGCGACCAATTCGAAACTCCTCCGCCGGTTTGACTCGAGACAAGCGTAATTCGCACCCGCATCGCCGCATCCGCGGCGCCCCGGAGCCGCGATCCTCGGCCTAGCGCGCTTCCGGCCCGCTGCGCAACGCCGCGCATTGCCGCCGAAACCAGCACCGGCAGCGTCACCGAGTCGGTCTCGAGAAAAGCTTGCTTAAGCTCCTTCCCACATACCGCAGTTCAGCGCATCTCCCCGCCGCTCTATCAACAACAACGCCATCTCCACCACCATGTTGCACCTTCACCAACCTACCAAAATGCGTCTTCCCACCCGCCTCCTCCCCTTCACCACCCTCCTCCTCCTCCTCCTCCTCGCTCCTCGCCCCGCCACCTCCCAAGCAGCAACCGTGCTCCTCCCCGGCAACGCCCTTCCCCCCTGCGCGCTCTCTTGCGCCGCCCTCCTCGCCGCGCAAAACGCCTGCGTACCGCCCGCGCTCGCCGCCACCACCGCGCTCGCCGACCAGTACGCCTGCTTCTGCCAGCAGGGCGGCGTGCAGCCGCTGTACGCGTCGGCGGACGGGATATGCACCGACGTGTGCACGGCGGAAGACGAGAGGAGTAGGACGAGAGAGTGGTTCTTGCAGACGTGTGCGGGCGGCGGGAGCGAGACGACGAGTAGTGCGAGCAGTAGTGGGGTGGGCACGCCGACGCCCGGGGCGGGGACACCGACAGGAGGGAGTGCGGCGGGGGAGACGGATGCGGTGGGAACGGTTACGGGAGGTGGGGAGGAAGGTGGGGGGCAGGAGGGAAGTTGGTAAGTGGCTCTTTTTCTTTTACTGTTCTGCTTCTTGTTGGTGTTGTATTGTGGTGTACATGTGCATGGCGTCTTATTTCTTTAGTTACGATGCATGATGCACTTTTTTCTAAGGCTTGTTGCAATGTTGGGGGGGAAGTATCCTGTCGGCTGCTTCTATCTATACTTTAGCGGTGTCTCCTTTGGTATTGTGAGCTGGGGAGCCAAGCAGACATATTTTGGTGGCCGAGTGATGTTCGTATTGGGTGTGGGCCCCGCGAATCTGTCTATCAAACAGGAACGTTGTGTTGGGATATCAGTGCTGAGCGCGGAGATCGTGTCAAGAAGTTTGCCTCGTTCTATCTCAGTTTCGAGTCACGTTGCTAGGCCATCACTCGACCAACACCTACGCTTCCTTATATGCTTTTCTTTTTATCATTAAATTTCACCTTTTCAAATCCTAATCTCGTACCCTACCTCTGCATCCGCATATTCACTGACTAACTTGTTCACTCCGTAGGATATCCACTCACTACCGCTGGATCATCATGCTTGTCGTCATCGCCGTCGGCCTTGCCCTTATCGCGGCCATTGGCGTCTATCTCAAGCGCCGCCACCGCCGCCTTCGCGACGCCCAGGGCGGCAATCTCGCCGCATCGGATGCCGTTCTCAACGCGCCACCTCCCTCGGGCGCGGCTGCCGCCCCCGGCGCCGCCGCACCGCCACCCATGTCCGAAGCCTCGCACCGCAGATCCACGATAAGCAAGGCGAAAGGCGCCATGCTGCCGAACATGCGGCCCACGCATCCCGGCGAAGTCGGCGATCCCGCGGGTATACCTCCAGCAGTCCGCGGCGCCAATGGCGGCGCCGTGGCAAGCACGGCGCTTCCTCGCTCCGCCACGGACTCCCGGCCGCCCAGTGCCAGCGGACCCAAGACCCTGCGCCGCGCCTCCGGCAGCAGGAACCAGCTGCGCTCGCCCGGCTCGCGCACCTTCTCGCTGTCGCGCCGCACGCCGCCGCCGGAAGCCACGTTCGCGACCGCTGCGGCCGGACCCAGCAATAGCGCGGAGCAGCTGGATCGCAGCTCGTTGGGGCCGCAGGGGGGGCACGCGGGACGTTTCGCGGAGGGGTGGAGCGTGCCGGCGCCACCGGCCGGGGGGTGGAGGGAAGGGGACGATGACGAGAGAGGTGGGTACGGCAACGGGCATGGCGGCGGTGGACCGTCCGATGGGACCGGCTTTTCCCACGACAGCGACTACGTGGGCCGCGGCTGGGGTAATGGCAGCGTGGTACCGGGTGGTGTGGCCGCGGGCAGTGGGGCGCCATTGTCGCCGATTGTGTCGGGGCGCGAAGTCGACGTTGCGGCCGGAGTGCCGTTGCCGGCGACGCCGACGATGGGAAGGCCGAGTGATCTGGGAGCTGGGGCCGGAGGATTGGCGCCGCCGTCGCCCGTGAGAGGCGATGGCGCGGTGTCGCCGTCGGAGATCTCGGTCCCAAGTTCGAGGGCGGTGAGCCCGGAGTTGAGGCGCCAGGGGAGCGAGAAGACGGGGAGGAGGTTGAGTAAGAGGAGGGTGACGTGAGGGTTTCGTGGGGGGTGTGATGGTGGTGGTGGCGGCGTTTTCGAGTGTGCCGTGAGAACTCCCTTGAGGGATTAATGGTGAATCGCAATGGTGTTCTTGCATATTTGGATTTTCTATTTCTCTGCTTAGTGGGTTTGTAAGATGCATGGTACATACATGGATACTAGGTGGCTTCGACAACCGGCACGATCGAAGTGGTCCCGCCAACAGGGGCCTCTCGGGGATGGTAATGGCGGCGTAATTAATGGACGGGATGGGCATCACTTGTATTGATATTGGTATCTGCGAAAGCAGGGTTACGACACCTTTTGTTACATTTGCTTTATGAAGATAGAGGGGAATGGACAGGTACAACGCATTTCCCTATCCTTTGCTGGCCATGAGCCCGTGATGGCGGCCGTGGTGCTCTGGTGGTAATGGCGAGTTTGACCCCGTAAGTCTTGTCCTCAATATCTAGCCCTATACGAATTTAGAGTCGGTTATCGAGATGCCATTGGCCAGTACAGACTGTCCTTTGCTTCCCTGCTGGCTATGGCGACGACGATAACAATGGCGCTGAAGTGGTGTGCTAATGGCGCCTTTGGCACCATGTTCTATGTCATTCTCGCTTTTTGGCGCCATAGTGTGTATAATTATCTATACAGACGCAGCATACCGCCATGGACTGCTGGGCACTTTTTAACTTGCTATGGTGATGGAGATAACAATAGCGACGATGGTGATGAGGACGATACTCAACTAGTGTAGTGGTGGCGACTTTGATGTCAAGATCCTACGTACCTCATCACTCGACGTCATGGTCCTTCGCAGTCGTCAGGTTTTTGTACTTCATATAAACGCCACTTTGCTATTTCATACTTCTTTGCCGGCCATGGCCTTGACAGCGGCCAGGCGTTGGCCGATGAGGAACTTGGCGTCATGCTCTTCGCCATCTTCGCCAACTTTCCATTTGACGCCATGTTCCGTTGTCGAAGCTGGTCGATATCATAACTGTTGTCCTAGGCTATCTAAGGCTTTTTGGCAGGTATAGTAATGTCGGATAGCGTTCTGGTGTTCCTACGATAGTGAGGTTAGTATGTTGGTCTCCATCAATCTCGTCAGTTGGTGCCATATTCTTTCGCTACGATCTAGCGGCACGCTCCCCGCCGCCCTAGACCATCTTGTACCTCCGCCGCTATCTCGGGCTTTTATCGCTCATGTCTTACTTTTATCAGAGCCGTGACGATGAGTCTGGCCCTTAGGGCTGGCCTAGTGGCAGATTCAATGTTATATCCTCGTCATTTGCCACCGTACTTCGTTTCTCTCCATCGAGTTCTCGTTTACTGCCATCGACTATCTCGTACTTTGTTCATAGCTATGGTAACGGCAATGGCGCCCAAACCCTATCGTGATGGCGAACTTAACGCCACAACGTCGCTATTCAGCACTGTATACCATCACAACCACCCGTACCGACGCCATACTCCATTTTATACTCCCATGGGGTGACTTATCGTCCAACAATCGCTATAGCGACGTCGATGGCGCTCAAGTGTTGGTCTGATGGCGAACTTGGCGTCATAGGTACGAAGCTGCTGCTCAGTGCATAGTGCTTGTGCGGTATAGCAACACTTCCGGCACAGTTGTCGGGGATCGCTCGGACAGGGCAAATTGTTTAATGGCTGTGTCCATTGTATGCGGTATCGCGCCGTGAGGTGCTATTGGTGGTGGTTTGTGTTCCTGGCAGTACGCGTCGCGGAGGTTCTGAGGTGCTTGTGAGACCTTGTTTCTGTTATACATTAGCGTGCGGAATCCAATTGTGCTCTTGCAAGTGAGCGGTGATGGCAATATGAGTGCATTGATGGCATGGCGATACATGGATATGCTTTATGAGCAGTAGCTTCTGTGTGGGGAAATGGTGGTGTAGATGTATGTGGGCTTGCCGCTCAACGCGATCTAAGGATATAGCTTGATCTGCAGTAGAAAGCTACGTTACGCTTGAACGGCGCACAAATTGAGCTATTCCAGACATCCCCGCGTAATAGCGCAATGAATATGTTTTATGATCAAGAGCATTAGTGTGAGAAATGTTGGTGTCGCAGTAGCGCTTGGGTTCGCCACCCAGTGAGATGTGGTTTCGTAGAAACTCAACAACTTCGCCGAATTGGTGAGACTCTCCCGCTCGTAGAAAGCTGAGTTTCTTGCGTTGAATGTATCTTGACGGGCCTCGTAATAAAATTCCAGTGTGCAGAGCGATGGTGATGGTGCTATATTAGTACAGCAGTGCGTAGGTTCAACATCGGGCGGAATACAACTTGATAGCTCTTTGCAGCTTCAAGAATCACCGCACAGGAATAGCACTCAGCCTAGCAACTAGAGAAGCACTATAGCATTTGATGTTTGTGAGGTGAGCTAGCATGCTCAGTGGTTCCGCGTCCAGGCTTATTGTATGCAGAATAGAGCATGGCAGATGCTATATAGGTTCCCTTGGGTGGTATAGCGCTCAGTTCTTGAAAATGTATAATTATTTATCAAATTGCTTTTACAATCTTAGCCTTCTTCTATACATATCTCTAGATTAGCATACATAGAAAGCGATATCGCATGTTCGATGTTTCAAAATTAGCGAGCCAAAGGCCGAGAGCTGTCAGTCTCTGGAGACGCACTACTCCCTACCGGAGGAGATGAGTTTTTCCGCAGCTTCCAATTCCGAGCTTGTTTGTTATTGTATTTCTACCACTCCTTTGATCTTTGCCACTTCTCTTCACCTCCACCCCATCTGCACACCACCATTGCTCTCCAACTTCGCGCAACGCGCGGTCCGCATCGCGCGACCGCGCAAGCGCATGAACAAATAATTACTTGAGACTTCAACCGGAAATACCGCCTTACGCACTTTAAAAGGTAAAGTAGGTGGCGAAATGCACACCCGCATCAAAACGTGGCGAAAATAGGGAAGCTCACGATATAACAGCCACCATCGTACAGCGTTCATCCGGACGTAATCAAGACACCATCTTAACGTAGTAACGTAAGGCCTACCGAGGTCCGTCTCTTTCGACATCGGCATAATCCTTTCCAGGCAGCGTTCTTCATCTCATAGCTGGTGGAAAATTCAAGTTGTCATCATGAATGAAGAGGTCAGCGCGGACGAGCTATTTGCTCAGTCTGGCCTTGCCAACCTCACGCTCGATGACTCTCTGCCACCGCCCTACACGGAGTCTGAGCATGGAATGATTCCTCCACTTCCTCCGGTGGGGCATTTCAGCTTTTCGGATTGCTACGGGCGGATTTTCATCCTCCAAGCCGCGGATTTCCCATCTGTCAATGTAAGTCTACCGTCTGAAACCTCAACTTGTCTGCATCAAACCCGTTTCTGTTAGCAAGCTTCTTGATGATTGTTTCTCACTCGGCGGTATAGAGCATATACGACTACGTCTATTTCCAGCACTTTGGACACCCGGCTATCGAGGAAGGCAAATTCATCCTCATTTGCCTCAAAGACGAACCCAATGGCGACGACGACGTCGCGCCCGAGTGCATCATTTCCGTCGCCAACTGGGGCATCAAAGTCTGGCAGCGGCCTAGGATTGTCATGTCAGTTGAAGCTCGCATGTCCTCTCGGATGTTTACGGAGCCGCCGGCCACGACCGAATGGCCAACTGTTCCTAGCATTCGCCAACTCTTCACAACCTACGACATCCGTGCTTTTCTGTACACGCTGTACGCTCGGTACGTTTTTCCAGGTTACACACCTTATAGGGGATATCAAGCTGATAGATACGTAGGAAGTTGGGTCGATGGGACGTCGCTCCGCCCACGAGGCCGATGCCTTGTCGCCATTCCTTTGAAGAACTGGTTAGTATTCAATTCGCTCCCATGCCTTGTATCCCTTTAATTAGCCAAAGTAGTTCTGCATAACTCACAATCATTCCAGGCTGAACGCGAACGGCTTCTTCTTTGCATGCGAGATAATCCCGAGCCTTGGCACGTCTATGGCCACCTTGCGAACGGCCTTTCCCCCGCGAACTCGGGCTTCTGGCGTATCCATATGTTCGATCGGGTCGTGAACGCGCGTCCCCCGCTTGGCCGCGTTCAGACGGTGGAGAAACTCGTTGTCCTACTCCGTCCGAGCGAAGTTCGCGTGCCCACGGACTACACGTTCCTTGTTCCAATTCTGTATGCCCCCTAATTGATATGCGGCTCACTTTGAGCCCGCTTTGTGCAACATGGTGCAGTCATACTTACCATCGCGCAGTCGCATGGAGCACCCTATTCAACTGCAGGCCCATCTTGCCAATGTGGAGGAGTTTCTTAAGGACATGGATGCGACCGCGTGGTTTGTAGGATGGCCAGGGTGAGTATTATGAGTCTTTTCGACGGTCCAGTTTGCTCATGTACCTATAGCGTGCATTACGAGTGGGACAGGTTGTGCGACCTTCTCGATTGCGATGTTGACGGAGCATGATTGTAAAGTTGTCATTGCGACAGCACTATCATGCAGATAGGCGGCACTCTGCTAGTTTCTATCACTGATTGACGGGTTCGGTACGACACATGGCACGCTGCATGCTCTAGGGAGCATCAATATATTTAGAGTCATTGCAGAGCATTGGTGGTGTGCCAACGTGTACGGTGATTGCTGGCCTAACCTGTTCAACGACGCTGCTTAGCATTGTCACGTAGTGCCACATAAACCAATAATTGCTCTAAAGAAGGTGATACCCAGCTCTCTCTGCAAGATTAACTGGCAGAAGCTAGCTCCTTTTGTTAACCGCTCTGGGGCGCTTGGTTGCCGACTCGGCCATATCAAGTGAATGCGTGGTGCTACTATGCGTCAACCACATCCTCATTGACGAGGTGTCAATTGCCTCCAATTTTTATCTCCCGCGTAAGCGGCTGTTTGTCCTCAGTTTTCCTTCACCAAGATCCGCTGTTGCCCGAGTCTCGCCATGCATGTAACTAACTATGACTCCCCGCGACGTGACTCCGGGCAACTTACTGCCGTCCACCCCTTCGTACCTGACTAGTTAAGCCGTCTACCCCCCTCGTACCTGAACTACTTGAGCCGTTCACCCCCTCGTACCTAACTATTAAACTGTCCACCCCATCGTACCGGACTATTTAAGAATGGTGTTAGCTATTTTTGAATACTGTTTTGGCAGCATGCACTACATCTCCAGGTGCTCTCTCTTCGTATTGTGGCCCGGCGTCTTTACTATCCCAGTTCCTGCACTGCTTCATTGTTTTGCCTTGGTTTAGCTTCTCAGACATGGCAGCTAGGTACATTTATGAGAATTCCGCTACCACGTTTGATGTCGTTGGGGATGGCAGCTTTATAACCAGCTTGAATATTTTGACGAACAAACATATCATCGGTCCTCAGAGCCCCCTGCTGAACGATTCATTCATATTCGAGACCGCGCACGGGACGCGTTGGGTGCTTAGATATGACCGGTTCCGGCAGAATATGGTAAGACTATACACATTATATTAATGTCACTATCTAACTTTTGCATTTAGGACCTCCTCTCCGAAGTCATCGAGCGCTTCTTCCACGAAGACAGTAACTTCATTGGTGGCAGAATTCCCTCATACTTGCTGCTTTTGATGGATCATGATTGGATAAAACCAAGCATCGTGCTTGATAAGAGCACGTGGACTGACCACGTAAGGCCGGGCTGCATGGTAGCAATGAGCATGGAAGCAAGAGTTCAACGCATGTTCCTGGCCGATCCTGGCCACTGTTTACGGCCGACTATTCCGTGCTTCTCGTCGGTCCCCTATCGGATCCACGATCCAGGCTTAGGTGCATTTGTGTTTTGGAGGTAAGCATGATGAATTTATAATGCAGTCTGACTTACCTTAGTTTCGACTTCACCATGCTCATTTTCGCTCCAGGGCATTTCACAATGTCATAAATAACTGGGTCAAGGAAAGTGACAACATACCCATCTCTCTCTATCATTTTGTCAGTCGCCTTTTCGAAGTCGTTCGGGCTATCTTTCTCCACAACGAGGTGCTGTGGTTCTATTTCAACCACCTCGAGAACGCCAATTCCCTCTCACAGGACAATGAACGCTATAAACGCGTGCATGTGTGGGGTGACATGATCACGTCGCTAGGCCACGTTCCTGGATCTCCGCGCCCGTCGTCGTCTGTAGGCCAGACGCAGAGTGGGGCAGAGGCGTCTGAAGAGAGCCAGCGTCGCCATGGGGCTTTGGCGCAGCAGCTACTCGTGTACCAGCCTGAGCAGCCCGGATGGAGGAGACGGAGGCCTGTGGAGTCGTTGGCGTGCTGGACCTCCTTTCAGCAACCGGACGTGAGTCGCGGCGAGCACGTAGTGCGCCAGATGGTGAGGCCGGTAACCGACGCAGACCGCATTCGTATCGCGGCCGAGAGTGCTTGGGCGCGTGGAATGCTCATGCCGAACTTGGGACCTGGAGTGGTTAACATGGAGGAAGGACTCGTTGATGCTTGCCGATGGCTCGCGGAGCTGTTTTGGGGGTTCGAAATAGCTGGTCAGTGGTTAAAGTAGTATGGCATAGTGAAACATATACTAATGTAGCGATGATACAGGTCCGAAGAGGAAAATGGAAAGAGGATCAAGCAGACGACGAAGTGGTTCTTGCCACCTATCATCCCGGATGAGCCTAGATTCTAATGAGACCGTTGACTACATCACGTACAAATTTCCCTGTCCTCCCTTTGTAGAACAGCGACAGATTCCTGAATGACGGGGTAGCGTTTTTGGTCTGGTATGGGAAATCACAAATTGGTAGAATTCACTCATGAAAATTTGGACGTCGTCGGGGTTCAAAGAAATGCTTAGAAGCTATTTGACGTATAGTTTAACATTTTATTGAAATATTGCTAACAGTTTGGGCGAGTCCGTTGTTGTTAATAAGTCTTTTGGTGATTGAGCGAGCCATTTGAATTTAAGATGCATGGACAATGACCATATAACATAGCATTCATTTCCTATTTTGATGTTGCCAGTTCCTGAATGCTGACAAGCCACAATTATGCGGATACCGCTCTCCACAACCTATTGCAATACCCCGTTAAGCGGCTTGATCCATATAAATGTGTCTAGCTTAGATTGAATACACAGCTGAATTTTAGGAGCATGCCATATCATTTACATTCTAACGTACACACGATTATAACATGAGTAAAATACGACATGCTGAAATCACTCTTCTTTGCTAGCATAAATGAGTTAAGCATGTCTTTCATTCTGCGCACACTCAGTGCCTTCTTTTGTTCTGGTCATTTAGACAACTGGATGGCATGCCTGTGATTGTTTTGCCGATATGTTTATACAAAACGTTACCAGCAAGCAAAAGAAGGCTCCACAACCCAATCAAAACATCGATGAGTGCCATAATCAATTCCGGAATATCAACAGCCAAACAGCTTACTTGTACGCGTGAGCATTTTGATGGTACATTCTAAAGCGTTCAAGCATGCCAGACCACCCATCGAAAAGCCAAATACCTAAGTCCGTATGAACGTCGCCAACCATGCCCTGGCCCGAATAAAATACAAATGTATCAAAAAAGGCATTCCCTAGCCTTATCCAATGACATCCATCACCACCACCCAAACGCGCCATCAAACCCCACAACCGTCTCATCCTCCTCTGCACCTTCCGACTCTCCCCTCAATTCCGCCAGCTTCGGCACTCTGCCCTCTTTATAAAACTCCACCAACCCCTCCATATCCGCCTCCTCCATCGCACACAGCTCATCCAGCGACCAACTCTCACAGACCCTCGACATCCACTTCATCCTCTTCTCACCCTCTTCCATCCCCGGCGCCACCCTCCTCAGCTTCCTCCTCAGCAAGCCCACGCGCTCGACGGCGCGTCCGGCGTTCCCCGGCAGCCGGCCGGCGATGAAGCGCCGTATGATGTTGGCCAGCTTGGGCCCGTTGCCGTTGGTGCTGACCATGATCTGCAGCGGGCCGTCGCGGTGCACGCTGCCGAAGTAGAAGTCGCACTCGGGCGGCACGTCGGCGATGTTGGCCGGGATGCGGCGCTCGTGGCAGAGCTTGTAGACCTGCGACGAGGTGGCCGGGTCGTCGATGGCGCAGAGCACCATGTCGGGGACGCCGGGCGGGTCGAGGTCGGCGGGCTGGAAGGAGCGGTTGATGTGTGTGCGCACTTGGCCGGTCTGGATGCGGTGCCGGACTTCGGGGTTCAGGCCGCTGGAGGGACAGATGACGGTGACGTGCGCGTCGGCGTTGAGGACGTTGAGGATGCGGCCGGCGGCGACCTGGGGGGCGGATGGGTTAGGAGTTGAATGGAGGCGTGTTGGGAGAGGAAGAACTAGCCTCGCCACCGCCGATGACCAGGACGTGCTTGTTGCGGACTTGCCAGGCGAGGATGAGGGAGCCGCCGCCTTGGACCTCGGGGAACTTGTTGCCGCCCATGGCGGGCAACGCTATCCTGCGTCGCGTCGAGGGCTTTTTCTCTTTGTTGCGCTAACGGTAGAAATATCTCGCGATTGAAGCTCGAGAAGCGCACCGATACGCTCTGGCGCGCAAAGTAGGTGGTGGTGAGTGAGTGAGCGGGCGAGTGAATGAGTGAATAGAGAGCTGTCGTCGATGAGAGCTCATCGCTTATCGGCGGCTTGGCGCGGCCGATCAATGGCGACATCAACCAAGTCCGCAGTCCTCCGCGGAGAACAGGGGGAGGGCGTTGTCATCATGCAACAGGACAATAAAGGGGAAATACAATGTCAAACTGATGTGATTGGCTTCAATTTCTTCATTTTTCTTTTTCTTTTCCAATTTGCCGCTTCCGTCTAGAGAGACAGCGGAAATGCGGCAATGGCTCCACCGTACCACCATCCTCAGTAGGAACAGGAGTATTAGCATCATCGCGTGCCATCCCGCTCGCAGTTATGCCACTGCTACTCCGGCATCGCTCCTCCACCGAGCTTGCGACGCCCGAATACCGAAGTGCATCCCCCTTGTGACCACGGCCACACCGTCTCGCCGATGCCATCTGAGCACCTCTTCCCGCGCTGCCGTCCTGTCGACAATGGCTAGTCAGCCAGCGGCAACGAACGGGGCGACGTTCGCGCACACGGCGTACGTGGCCCTGGGCAGCAACATGGGCGACCGCATCATGCATATCGAGCGGGCATGCGCCGAGATGGAGCGGCAAGGCGACATCCGCATCACCCGGAGTAGCTTCCTGTACGAGACGGCGGCCATGTACGTGGTGGAGCAGGCGAAGTTTGTCAACGCATGCATCGAGGTACGTACCCATAGCTACAGCCTCGTCCACGTGTTCCAGGAAGAGAAGCCAAGTTGGGGGAACTTGCTTTCGTCCAAAGGCGCCGCGCTGCTGACAATGGCGCTGCAGATCTCAACATCCCTCTCCCCCATCGCGCTTCTCGACCGCCTTCAGTCCATCGAGGACGCCCTCGGCCGCGTCCGCGTCATCGACAAAGGCCCGCGCACAATTGACCTCGACATCCTCCTTTACGACGACACTACGCTCTCCACGCCGCGTCTCACCATTCCACATGCTCTTATGCTCGAGCGCGAATTCGTTCTGCGGCCGTTATGCGAGTACGTTCTCATTTCTTTGCCATATGTCCCTGCGATCGAAAGTCACGTGACCGCTTCAGTCAGAACCACCCGGCAGCTATTCTGACGATTCTGCAGCATGATAGCCACCCACACACCCCCGACCACACCAAACGTACCCCTCTCCACGCACCTCTCCTCCCTACCCCCATCTCCCCACCCCTTCACAATCCTCACCCCCATATCCCCATACCTGCCTCCGCTCCGTCCCCTCGACCCCGCCCGCCGCACCCTCATCATGTCCATCCTGAACCTCACGCCGGACTCCTTCTCCGATGGCGGGCGCCTCTCGCCCGCCCCAGACTCGCCCGATGGCGGCGATGCCCGCGCGATGGAGATGTTCAAGGCGAGGCTAAAAGACGAGATGGAACGCCACCTGAGCGAGGGCGCAGACATACTGGACATCGGGGCGCAGAGCACGCGCCCCGGGGCGGAGGACATCGGGGCCTCGCGGGAGATCGCGCGCCTCGCGCCAGCCTGGGAGGTGTTACGCAGTCTCTATCCCCCTTCGACGCAACCCCGCGCCTCCAGCCCCCACGACCAGGCAGGCACGCCCCGCCACCGCGCCACCATCTCCCTCGACACGTACCGCCCGGCCGTCCTCACCGCCAGCTTTGCCACCTCGCCGCCGCTCCCGCACGGGCCCCACATCCTCAACGACATCTCCGGCGGGACCCTCTCGCCGGCGCTCTTCCCGACCCTGGGCGCGCACTCGCGCGCGCTGCTCCTCTCCCGCACGCCCTCGCCGCCCCCCTCGCTCGTCATATCGCACCTGCGCGGCACGCCGGCCAGCATGGGCGCCGCGCCGCACGCCGTCTACGCGGGCGGCCCGCGCGGCGCACTGCGCGCCGTGGCGCGCGAGCTGCGCGCGCGCGTGCGCGCCGCGGAGCGCGCGGGCGTGCGCCGCTGGCGGATCCTGCTGGATCCCGGGGTGGGGTTCGCCAAGGGGGAGAGGGTCAATTTGGCGGTTTTGCGGCATTTGGGGGCGTTGAGGGGCGAGGTGGGGTGGGGGCAGGTGCCGGGCGAGGAGGAGGAGGAGGAGGAGGAGGGCGTGGAGGGGCGCGAGGATGGGCAGGAGGACGGGAACGAGTCTGGGTTGAGGGGGTTTCCGTGGGTGCTGGGCGTGAGTAGGAAGGCGTTTGTGGGGAGGTTGTCGGGGGTGAGGGAGCCGGTGGAGAGGGGCTGGGGGACGGCGGCCGCGGTCGCGGCGTGTGTGGCTGGGGGGGCGGATGTAGTCAGGGTGCATGATGTGAAGGAGATGAGGGAGGTGGTGAGGGTGGCGGAGGGGGTGTGGAGGGGTGTGGCGGGGAGGTGAGGCGTTAGAGAGGTGAGAGAGGGGATGAATGTGGTGGGATGCTAGTGGGAGATGTGAGTTGATGATTTCGGAGGAGGAAATGCCTGTGAATAGTGGTTTTGCTTTGGCGTTGATGTAAAACGGATGGGATCAAAACGATGATGCGGGTTGCACTCGCTGATCTGCCGATCAACTCAAGGACTGTATTTGTTAGCATATATATAGTTCCTAGCCGGCAGCATCGCACTGAAGTGCGATACTATGCCAGTCTTTTGGCCAAGTTGGTTAGCTACAGGCTAGGGTACGCTAGTCCTAACAGTATTCTAGGTGATATCCATGAGTGGAGTGGCTTTGCATTGCATTGTAGAGGAGCCGGACACTTTCAACAAGGCATGTTCAGTTTTCTGTCCAGAATTTCAATCTATCAAGTGAAGTTATTTGAGTGCTGTTTTAGTAAAACAGTATACAAAGTAGTGTTCGCTTATGACAGACGGCCATTACGGGCAGAATGTGTTGATGTGCGCCTTGATCCACGTGACTATTCACGTGCCAGGATCTAAAACTAGACCTTTCCATTCCGTTTGGACGCTAGCAAATGGAAAGAAAGCCCTACGCACTCCAAGTGAGATGACAGGCGGCTATCTCGTACACTACTGGAATGGCTTCACTGTCCATTGGGCAAGGACAAGTGAAGGAAGTCAACGCACTGCGGAATTACTACATGCGGTCTAGCGCTTCCCGAATCGGTACCGGAAGCGAAGTTCTTGCTCTCTAATTGGCTGAGTATTTGCCCAGCAGTTCTGCAGCCTCGACTACGCTCAACCTTCTAGTCCACTTTCATGACCGAGGGACACAAGAGAGACTATTTCAAATGTCTGCTTCGTCTCCTCGGTCCCTCGCGGGCCTCTTCCGCACACAGGGGAACGCCGGGCGCGCTTGCGGCGGACTCTGGGGCGGCGCCAAGGTGCCAAGCATCGCTACGTGCCGGCTTGGCGGACCGACGCTCCCGGCGTTATTAATGCGGCGCGTCAGGCACCACAAACAAACAACCACCGCCGCCCGCGAAACCCCCTTGCCCTTGGCGCTGTTAATCACCGCCATCTGCGCCCGCCCTGGCGGCGTCGAGTATATTGCTCGATTGTCCGCACGCGACGGCCCCCGCCTCGTCCCCCGTCACATGTTTGCCGACGCTGACTGGCTCTCGGCGCCCGTCCTCCTCCAGCCCAGATTGCCTCTCGAGACCGTCTCCTCACGGCCCCTCGAAGCCCCTCAAGGCCCCTTGCCCATCCCATCTCCACCGCCCGCCGCCGCCGCTCCGGATTGGAGCATCTGGCCAGCTGGCGGATCTGATCGAGGACCGCTTCCGCGGCTTCCCCTCCCACGGCCTGCTGCCAGATGGGCTCGCTTCTGTTTTCCAGGTCGAACTGGGCGGGACGGCCCTGGAAACGGACCACGGCCGCTACCAGTTTTCGTTGTGAGGCTCTGCTGCGGCCGCTGCGACTTGATCCGGATGTCTGGACGGGATGGTCCAGCTCTGGAACTTCCATCTCGTCCATTATGTATCTATGTACTCGTCGCGTAGGTCACTTTTCTCCCTACCTCCCTTCGCCCGCCCCGCCTTGAGCGCCAGCCGCCGGCCCAGTCCTGCTACCGTAACCCGGTACACGCGGCTGCGCCCAGCTCGCAAGCGCTCAAGACGGACGGACATTTTCCACCCTATGGCGAGGCGTCCTTCCGGCTCTTAGCCTCCGGCTCAGCGCTTTTAGTCTCGATGCCCAGAGGTCGTTATGCCGTTCTAAGGCTTGGTACTATGGATGAAGGTACATCGTGCGGCCGTGGCCCGCGCCATGGCTGCAGCGGGCCGGGCACGGGCACGGCCTCGTGCCAATCACGGCCTTCCATCTGCCCGCCATGTACCTGGTACGCCTGGCCCACCTCAAGAAACGCCTAGAACGCGCGGAGAAAAGCAGAGATTTGCGGGTTCCACTCTACTTTACGAGCCGCGGCCAATGGTCAGCTGAGCGGTCTTGACTACCCCCTCCTCCCGAGCTGAGAAAACGCACGACGCGCATCCTGCTTTCCTCCCCAAGACCGCCATGAACACCCCAATATCGTCCTTCGGGGAAGGAATCAAGTGTTCGAGATTGATCTTTTCCGTCTTCTAGCGTGAGCTGCTAGTTCAGTTGCCAGCAACAGAGCGCCAACATCGCTAATTGCCAAGATGAGTGCGCGTTTGATGTTCAGAGACCGTTCGTATGGTCTGCGTCACGATGTGCAGATCACCCCTCTGCAATTGCACTTTCCGCTTAGTTCTCTGGCAGCCTAAAAATTTGCACTTCTGCCCGGGACACCGTTGCCGGATCGTCGCCGTCAACGTCTCCCTGCAAGGACGACGGCGCTAGAATTCCCCATGGGGCTGGCAAATGCAAGAAACGCCACAAGGTTTTGGTGCTCCGTAATTTGATGTTGATCCTACGCTATCGAACCTTTTCTGAGTTCCGCAGCGGCAATCTCACGCTTGGTCTCCCCGTTCCGTATTCCCTTCACTCTCACTCAAATGTCTTCTCTGAGTGGCTGCCCTAAAGCTCGAGGAACAGCCCCTCGGCGGCCCGTTCATTTCTCTGTTGATCTTACTGCATTCTGTTTCGAACGGCCGCCTATCTCGGCGGAAAAGCTCAGTCTATCAGACGGCCTCACGATAATTCCTTGAAGATCCTAAACTATAGTGACGTATTTAATTATGAGCTCTGCCGGCTTCCGGCTTCCCTTTCCGCCAATCTTCTTCTCCAAGACTCGGTGCTAAGCATTACGATGCTTGGCATTTGCCTTCGAGACCCGGATGTTCTTCACCGCACTAGCTCTCATTTCTGCAGGAACCCTTTTTCGGGCGGCAACTGCAAACGCAATTGCTCTGTATCAATCTACTCTACCCCACATATTCGTTTCTTTAAGACGGCTAAACATTGAAGTTGGCCGCTTGGCAATTAGAGTGCGGGAGATTCAGACGAGTCACGCTGCGCGCGTACTAGATCACTAACTCATCAATCCCAGAAGTCGAAATACATTCCGACGGCCGCACTGCCACTGGCAACGTGGGGAAATGTTCGTGCTTTCGATCTGGGGCCGGCCTATCCTTTCGGAGCCTTCGAGCCGTCGCTCCTGTCACGCCGAACGTTGAAATGAGTTTCGTTAATGGAACTCACGATGGGGGAACTGGGAATGTTGCAGCGAAAGTCTTGACGCCTTCCTGGCACATGCTCCACTGCCCCTTGCTCATGACGGCAAACATATATAAGATCATTGGGCGTCTGCTCTGAATCGCTTGTCTTCTTCTCGCCAGGCCAACCAAAACATTCCTTCGTTGGACTCAATCTCTATTCCCTCAAACTACAGTCGACTTCCGTCGAACCTTCATCATGTACCAACGTGTGGCTCTCTTCTCCGCCCTCGCGGCTCTGGCCCGTGCCCAGCAGGCCGGTGATCAGCAAGACGAGACTCATCCCAGCCTCACCTGGCAGGACTGCTCCGGTGGCAGCTGCAGCGACGTTTCTGGCACCGTCGTGCTCGACTCTAACTGGCGCTGGACTCACATCATCGACGGCTACGAGAACTGCTACGAGGGTAACGAGTGGAACACGACTGCGTGCCCTGACGGCGCTACCTGCGCCGAGAACTGCGCGATCGAGGGCGCCGACTACTCCGGAACCTACGGCGTCACAACCTCGGGCGGCGAGCTGACCATCAACCTCGTCACGGAGCATGAATATGGCACCAACATCGGCGCCCGTGTCTACCTGATGGAGGACGACTCCAACTACCAGATGTTCAACCTTATCGGCAAGGAGTTCACCTTCGATGTCGACGTCTCTAACGTGCCCTGCGGTGTCAACGGTGCCTTGTACTTCGTCGAGATGCCTCAGGACGGCGGCATGGGCGTCAACGGCAACAACGCTGGTGCTGCCTACGGCACTGGCTACTGCGATGCTCAGTGCCCGCACGACATCAAGTTCATCGACGGCGAGGTAAGCCGAATTTCGTCAGCCACATAGGTGCTCGCAACTAGTATCCAGTTCTCGTGCTAACGTATCATCTCACCTCTTAGGCCAACGTCGAGGGCTGGGAGCCGTCCGAGGGCGACGAGAACGCTGGCACCGGCCAGTACGGCACCTGCTGCCAGGAGATGGACATTTGGGAGGCCAACTCGATGGGCGCCGCCTATACGCCCCACACCTGCACGACCGAGGGCCTGTACCGCTGCGAAGGCGCCGAGTGCTCCGACGTCGACGGCGACCGCTACGGCGGCGTCTGCGACAAGGATGGCTGCGACTACTCCCACTACCGCCTCGGCGACCGCGAGTACTACGGCCCCGGCGGCACGAGCGTCGACACCAACGAGCCCTTCACTGTCGTCACGCAGTTCCTCGGCTCCGGCTCGGACCTGACGGAGATCCGGCGCAAGTACGTGCAGGGCGGGCAGGTGATCGAGAACTCGGTGGTCAACGTCGAGGGCGTCGAGGCCTATGACTCCATCACGGACCAGTTCTGCGAGGACTACAAGGAGGCGTTTGGGGACCCCAACGAGTTCGCCGAGCTGGGCGGCCTGTCGGGCATGGGCGCCTCGCTCGCCCGCGGCCACGTCCTCGTCATGTCCATCTGGGTCGACTTCTACGCCCACATGCTCTGGCTCGACTCGTCCTACCCCACCGATGCCGACCCGGAGCAGCCCGGCATCGCCCGCGGCGACTGCCCGACCGACTCGGGCGTGCCGGAGGACGTCATCGCCAACCAGCCGGATTCGAATGTCAAGTTCTCCAACATCAAGTTTGGCGATATCGACTCGACCTACTAAGCGGATTCTGGTAGAGCGAGGGAAAGAGCTTTTTGGACGCTTTGATGGCTTGGTGATGGCTGTACAGACAACAACTTTTTTTAAGTTTGCTGTGGACGACGTCGCGACGAGGTTTCATAGAGTCAGTAGCTAAAACTGAGTAATGTACATTCTTTGAACGCTGATTGTTGTTGGGTGAGGCTGTATACCGTCGTCATAAGGCTTTGTTGTCACGTGATGCATGAAATGGGTGGATGTTATGTGGTGTTGACCCTTGCCAAGGACAACGCAACCTCCTAGCCTAACCATCCTTGCTCTTCATCTCCCACCAGGTGCACTCCTTGTATTCAGCTCTTGGTCTATTGCAACAGACCTTTTCTCCTTTTTGAAACCGTCAGACGACCTTCAGGACTCGACTTTCCTGACTCTTAGTTTGGCAGGGACGAACACGTCCGGATTCCTTTCCACCTTGATACCAGGTTCGTCACCCTCATCTGCTCCTCCTCATGTGGCAACCTAATCCGCGTAAGGTGATATGATGCAGATAAGCAGTGTTACACAAGCAAAAGTAGGTTCACAAAATAGGCGATGTCATTCAAGGCGGATAATGGCAACCTCAACATCATATTATTGTGTAAGAGGTGACATGCGCAGCCGATCTATTATCGCATTTCAGCCATGCAATCCCAATGGAGAATTTTCCGAAGCCACTTTTTGATAACGAGCCTTCAGCTACTCGGTTTCGCGTTATCTATTCTTTCATCCTACAAGGCTGAAGTTCCAGCCTTGCAGGTGTTCTTGGGTTCGCGCAAGGCTGAGCTGTTATCGTTTCCCATTTGATCATTCAGCCAGCCACACGAAAGTACGGCATCAGTCTCCCCAATATATACGGGCGGTAATCCAGACATTGTAATTGGTTCACTATGAATAGGATGGTAACCTTAAGATGGCCGCATTTGGTTAACTTTGGCGATGTGCCCCTTGTAACCAATGTTGACGCCCTTGGTATATCTTCGTCCTACCAACTAACCTGATAGCACTTACGAGGAAGATAAACCATCAGTTTGACAAGCCAACACTTCTTCTTGTGAAGTGCACATTCTTGGTCCTGTGTGTTAGTCTATGCTTTTCCTTCTCGACAAACATGAGCCGCAATGCACGCAAGAGACAACGCGATTGGGAAAGACCACCACCTTATGTGCACGAACCGCTGGGCGACAAGCCAACATTTTACGATGAAGACCAGCTTGTGGTTGGGAGGGGTTGGATCCGACTTCTCGTTCTCCTTCCGGGGCCTTCAGACGACGTCCATGTCACCTGCGAATTGAAGAAAGTATCAATTGATCAGAATGGCCGGATTAAAAGTAAATACGAGGCTCTCTCCTGGCATTGGAGAAATTTGCTACAATCCTCTCAGAGACCTTACATCAACATTCGACAAGACGAAGGGATCTACTCCAAAGAAGTCCAGCCAGATATTCTCGCGGCTCTCATGGAGCTCAGACAACCGCATCGTAATCGGTACTTATGGATCGACTTCATTTGCATTGATCAAGACAACTTCCCCGAGAAGAATCATCAAGTAGAGATGATGTCTACCATTTACGGTCAAGCGGAGCAAGTGTGCGTCTGGCTTGGTGCAGGGGACAGGTCCAGCAACAGAGCGCTGAAATTCATCAAAGAGGAAGTGCTGCAGCTGCAAAACTTCGATGAATTGTGCGAGAGCAAAGAAGCTATCAAAAAATGGAGTGCTCTGTTAGACTTGATGCAACGCCCTTGGTTTTCGCGTCGGTGGGTGGTGCAAGAAATCGCGCTTGCACGATCGGCCACAATTTACTGCGGATCGGAAAGTATTTCCTGGGAACATTTTGCTGTGGCCGTCGAGCTATTTGTGGAAGTGGAAACAGCAACTCATCGCCTTTCAGAGGTGATGAAGACAGATCCAGATTACTACCATATTCCTGGGTGGTTCGAATACGTCTCCTTCCTAGGTGCCAGCCTCCTGGTAGAGGCCACCAGCAAACTTTTTCGAAACTACAAACCGTCCGACCCTAGAAATCTTCCAGCAGTCACTAGCGCAGAGCACTCTGTTATGCAACAACAGGAAGAGGATCCGAGTTACCTAGACAAATCACGTCAGCAACCACTGCTCAGTCTTGAATACCTTGTCTCGAGCCTTGCGATCTTTGAAGCCACGGTCTCGCATGACACTATTTATTGTTTGTTGGCCATTGCACAGGACACAACTCCAATCGCTGATAATACGGAGTTCGCAGAACCAAAAACTGAGAATGCTGTGGAGCCACAGGATACAGCCCGCGGAGCGTCTAGTGGAACATCTTCTCACAACACAGAGCCCTCTAGGCCAAGTCCGCCTCCTCAAGCACAAGCTTCTGGCAATACTTCGGGTGCATTTGGGTCTATACGACCTCGTGAAGACTCCCGGGTTGGTCTAGGAATTGATGCATCAGCTCTTCCAGACCAAACAAAAGACGTGCTTGGAGGATTCACCCATCGTCGGCCTTACAGGGTGTCTTATGGGAAACCTTACGTTGATGTTTGTCAAGAGTTTATCCAGTTCTGCATTCAGCAATCCGAACCTTCGCGGGCTCTCGATATAATATGCCGACCTTGGGCGCAAGAGGATAACCATAACCTTCGCCAGCGGTTTCCTTCTTCAAAAGTTCCTAGAGATGAAGGTGTTCCCATGCCTTCTTGGATCCCTCAGCTTTCTGGTGCAGCCCACATAATGCATTCACAGCCAGGGCACCGGACACTCAAAATGGGCCGCAAGAATGCCGACATTCTTGTCGGCTTGCCAAGCACCTTGCAACGGAATTACAATGCTGCGGGGACCCGCACCGTAGACCGCAAAGTCCTTAGGTTTTGCAAGCGCGTTGGCAAAGGAATTGTCGACGATCCAACGGCGTTCCCACGGAAACATTACAGCATGTACATCAGAGGTTTCATCCTTGATAAAGTTACAGAGATCTATCCAGCTTCCCAGGGTGGCGCCATTCCCCAGGACTGGGCTGACGCTGCTGGCTGGACGAACATTGATCCCGCCGATGAAAATGGACCTCCCGACGAGTTCTGGCGCACTTTGGTTGCGGACCGAGGCCGTGATGGACGCAATCCGCCTGTCTACTATGCGCGCGCTTGTAAAGAGAGTTTCCTTAAGGGAGGTCTAGAGAGCGGATCTGTGGACACCACGAAACTCATCGACAATGAGCGGTGCTCTATCATCGCACAGTTCTGCCGGCGAGTTCAGGCTGTCATATGGAACCGATGTCTCATTAAGACTGGCAAAGGCAGCCTAGGCCTTGCAAGCAAGGTTATCGAGAAGGGGGACCTCGTGTGCATTCTTTACGGTTGCAGTGTCCCAGTCATTCTAAGGAAGAACGGAGGGAAGAAAGAAGATGAAGTCAGGGACGAGTGGAAAGAGGATACGATCAAAAAAGTCGAGTTCGTCCAGAAAAGGTGGCGCAGTTATGCAAAGAAGATGGAAAGGCTGGAGAAAAAATGGGCCTCGCAAAGTCCGGAAATCCAGAAGACGAAAAGGGAACTCGAGGAACGCCCACTTGACTGGAATGCCAGACCTCTAAAAGGGAAGGTCCAGCTGAGAAAGCGTCCAGAACACAAGCATAATCAGGAGCCTTACGAAAACAAGAGCCTTGACGATTTGTTTAAAGACTTAGAGGGGAACCTACCAAAAGATGCTTGGCACTCCTACAAATTCATCGGCGAAAGTTACGTGTATGGCATGATGGATGGCGAGGCAATACGCACACAGAACACGGAGATGATCCCTGCAACAACATTTGAGCTGCGATAAAAGGACCGAGGTTTTAGATTACCGTTTCGTGTACTCCTACTCTTGCTTTATATGTTTGTTGTGGAGGTTTTCGCAAGGCTCAGTCTTTTGTGGAGTCGAAGTACATTTGTGTAGGCACTGTAGTCAATTTTTAGTCCTTACAAACCTTTGAGATTCCTCGGCTTCATGCTTCAATAAAAATTGCAAATCGGTCTGTTCATCACCGACCCAACCAAAATAACCTCAGCGAGTCCAATGGATTGTTGTCGGGTAAAAGGAATAAACTTTCGTGCGCTCCTTGGTGTGGCGCAACGCCTCGTGGCGCAGCCTATCGATAAGCGCTCGTCGAGACTCAGTTCCATCTATAACGATGCTCCGCACGCCATACGCCAGTCGTCCACGAAGATGCAATCTTGACCGTCGAGATGCTAGACTTGGAGGCGACACGCAGGTATGACCGCGTTTTAAAGCGGACTTGGGCGCTTCCTCCATTGACGCAATGCCGACCTAATGTGTCAACCATCAGCGTCCGCCGTAGCGACCTGCGTTCTCCCATATCGTCTGCGCCATCAACGCCCGATCCGGAGCTCACGGCGCTTTTCGAGTCGCGCGTACGTGAGCGTTCCTTTGACGACGGTAAAGGCGACCTTGCCGAAAAGGATACATCTACGAGCAACATCGCAGCTGCGCCGCCAAACCGCGTCGCGGACAGCATTGACGATGCTCCCGACTCTGACGCCGTAGAACTGTCCTTCTTCCTCTTCCGCTCCCCGCCAAACACAAAGCAACCCTCGAAGCCTCAAAAGATCCGTCTCCGCACACCATCTCCCGAAGCCAACCGCCGCCCTGGCTTTATCCGCCCCGAGCGCCCGCACAAAAGCTACTACTTCACCGGCCCACGGGATGCGGATTCCCTGGCCCGCCTTGCTGCCACTGCGGTTACCGGCGCGGATGTACGATCTTGGGCAGCGGAACCATTGCGGTACGTAGGGCATAGACTACCATGGAAGGTGGTTGTTGTGGACAAGGCGACGGGTGAGAGGATAGGAGGAAGCATTGCGGGCCAATCAGCGTGCGGCGTCGAGGAAACGGAATGCAAGCGGAAAAGGGTCAGACTTGGGAAGAAGAGGAGAATGGCGATACGTGAGGCAAAGATCAAGCGTGCTAGCAAAAGAGACGCGGAAAGAATGAAGGCGGAAGAGGAGGAGAAGAGAAGACGAGAGAAGGAGAATAAGGAGAGGCAAAAGAAGACAGAAAGGAATAGGGTAAAGCAGAGGAATAAAAGGATGAAGCAAAAAGCTGCCATGGAAGAAGCGGGCAAGTCTAGTAATAGAGATTCTTAGGGTAAAGTGTTAGGGGAAACTGCTCATTCGAGGAGCTTGAATGGTTTTCCATAGGGAACCAAACGACTGAATATGATCGTGAATCTAACGCCGTCCTGAACCGTATGGAGCACACTTACATCAGGGATTAGACAGCGTTACTAGGCCTCCTAGAATACACTGTACACCGTCTCCATGCCTGTACGTACTGACTACAGGTGATTTGTGGCGCAGGCAACATGGCGGCGGTAACAGGACGAGTCATCATGGATTAGGCTTTTGAGATTATGAAACAAATAATATTATGAAAAACTATTGATAAATGAGTGGGTCGTTCATCAGTTTTCTGCTAGATAGCAAATGACTGTATCCAAGAGAAAAGGAAAGCCGGGGACTTTGTCAGGCTCCTAGATCAATCCCTTATAAGGGCCCCGGATTGCAACCACCGTCACCTCCATGCCATTCATCGCAGAGCAAACTGCAGTTATACCAATACCGGCGCTATGCTTGAGCAACGCCACTTCCTCAATCCAGCATGCGCTGACCGAATATTTTGGAAGCAGCGAGGGATTACCGGCGGACAAGTTTTGTACCATATCCGCTTTTAGGGATCGCTCATCACCGCGCTGATTGTTGGCATCTGCTCGACATCAGGGTCCCGTACACCAAGCAAGATGACAACATATCTATACTCGGGTAATTCGCCATTCAAAATCTTATCGATCGTCTTCATGTCTTCCTCGGCAGCATCTTTCATTTCCACAACTTTGTTCCTCATTTCCCTAGCCGTGCGCTCCATGAAGAACCTAGCGTCCTTGATCTCTTGCGCCCATGGGTTGTTCGCAAGGAACTCCCCGTCGGTGGCGTTATGTTTCATATCTTTCATGGTTCTCCAGAACAACTGGACAAACAGCCCGGCTTGGCGAAGAAGCTCTTTGTCCTCGTTGGCGTCAAAGCGAACCAGTCTGTTTCTATAGAATGGCTCCCACGCCCTTGTTTTATGGAATTGATGAACGGTCGCATCGTCAATCATGTGCTTCCTGAAGTTCTCGGGCTAAGTTTTGGGATGTCAATTTCGTCAGCGAGTACTTTCCAGGAAGGTAAGATATCCGCAAGGAAAACAGATTCCGGGTTGAAAAAATATACCCAATCATTAATAGGGCCCATCAAGTGTCCCATGCGGAGCTTTGCCGGGTACCAATCATGCCCGCAGAGGACCCGGCATTGGATCTCTGGGTCCTCTCCGGGTTTGGATGTCCACATTTTCTAATACAAGTGGTGCTCAGGCTTTAGGAACAATTGCAAAAGCGGCTATGGTAGGAAAAGGTTTCTGATTGAGGGAGAAAGAAATTAGAAAGCAGCTAAATAGGATACAAAGTGTTGGGGTGGCTTTGGTAGCAGCGTCGAGGGGAATCGAACTTAGTGACCTGATCCGCGAAGGTACAGTGTATTGCTAAAGCAGTACTCCAACTCCTTATATACCTTTACCATGTCGTACAAGAATTGTGGCGTTGTGCGTCATTCTCTAAGTGAATAAAGCTATTTTCTCTTGCTATGGCGAAATTGCTCTGTTCAAGGAGTACATAAATTTGCGAGCAATCATCATGCAGAGTTTCCACTAACATTTTTCATAGACCCCTATACGCCCATTTGAAAGTGCCATTCAGTACTTGAAGGCTTTCAGTGGAGTATTATAGAGACTGGAGATAATTTAAGAGCCAATGCTTTTGCTGAGAATTCCAGTCATAAGGCCCGCCTTTGCATTTGTGTTCTCATAGGGTTACACATGCAAGCGCGTGATCATTGAGAAGAGTGCCTCGCATTCATTCATACCTTAGGCCAGAGTTTGGAATTCACTTGTGTATGTGGTCGTTGAATGGAGGCGAAAGGTGACAACTGTTTCCACGTTTGTTTTCTAGGTGAAGCACGCGGGTTTCCTCCGTAACTCGGTACATTATCAAGGTTCCGAAGACGGCAGTGACCATAAAGGCAGGCATCAAATCAGGGATTGATCCTAGGCCTTGGTGTGGGGGCTCTAATACAGCCGTGTCAGGGGCGGCTTATGCTTAGGTATTTGCGTGAAACAAGGCGGGCACCTAGAAGCATATCTCACGAGTAGCAGGTGACCAAGTGAAAATGAGGCTCAAATACAAGCATTTAGCGTCCGCATATGACGACAAAAGAAATAAAGTATTGTGATAGAAAGATACTGTGTAGACATGGCGGTCCAAGCGCAGTCCAACAAGTCATGTATCCAGTTCTCATACCCATCACATGCCCGTCAGCATACTCGCGTTGCCAAGACATCTCGGACGTTATAAAAGGTCATGCCCTTCCGCTCCGCCTTACCCCTGCCCCGACATTGCCTTCTCTCCTACCCCGACACTGCCTCTTATCCCTCTCCAAACCACGTGCCCTCCCCCTCGAGCCTCACTTCCGGAGCCCATCCAAGTCGATCCATATCCATACTGTCTACCTGCCCTGCCCCGAGATGCCCCGCAGCGGCATCCCGAGAACAAGGTCCCACACCAGCGGCGCCGGGTCCGCCGGATCCCACAACACCTCCTTCCAGTCGGTGTCGAGCACGCGGCGGGAGAACTCGAGGCGGCTGAGCCAGAGGCTGCGCAGCGACGACTTGAGGAGGAACGTGCGGAGGGCGGGCACGGCGATGAGGCTGTGCAGCGACGCGGAGAGGGAGTACGTCTGCATCGGGGCGAAGGGCTGGGACGCGGTGGTGGTGGCGGCGGCGGCGGCAGCGCTGGCGGTAGCCATCACGAGCTGCTGGTGGCCCTGGTGGCCCAGCTGGTTGTGGCGGCGCCGGCCGACCGTGTGCGTGCTCTTGCGCGAGCGCGTGAGCGGGAAGTCGAAGTCGTCGACGTCGTCATCGTCGTCGTCGTCGTCGTCATCGTCGTCGGAGTAGTCCCCCTCGGCCGTGGACGAGCTAGTCTCGATCAAAAAGGGCTCGTCAGCGCCACCCGTGTCCGCGCGGCCGTCGACGCAAACGTAGCCTTCGGCCCACACCTCTCGCAGGCACCGCTCGTACGCGGCCACGACGTCGCGCCGCGTCTCGGCCCGGCCGAGCCCGCAGGCCAGCAGCTCCGACGGCGCGAACGCGCACCCGACCGGGTGCAGGGTACGCGCCACGCCGCGCCCGTTGGCCCGCTCTGACACCAGGAACGAGACGCTGGCGTGCGTCGTCGGCGGTTCGCTGCCGGCGGCGGCGGCAGCGTCGTCGTCTTCGTGCTGCCCGTGCGACGGCAGCCGCGCCGCGAAGCGGCGCATCCAGCTGAGCGCCACGGCGTGCAGCTGGGAGCCGGGCGGCACCGTGGTGAAGCCGGGCGCCTGGGCGTGCGGGGTGGACATGGCGGCCGCGGCGGTGGCCTCGGCATCTTCGGGCGACGTGGCGGGTGTCGAGCGCGGGCTCCCGAGGATGAAGTAGCGGACTCGTCGGTTGGCGATGAGGGCGGTTGCCACGAGGCGTTGGGGCCCGCTGCATGGGCCGGCGCCGGAGCTGCCGCCGGTGGCTGGAGTGTCTGCGGAGATGATGAGTTCGCGGAGGACAAAGGGTGATGAGGGGCCGATAGGCTGGGCGGCGAGCGTCCAGCATGTCTCGTTGAGGCTGGGGCGGGGGAGCGTGAGCGGTGAATGCTGGGGGGAGATGTAGGATGCTATTGAAGAGTCGATGGATGCCTGGAAGGGAGAGGAAGTCGGGGAGGCGGTGAGAGGTGAGAGCACGAACTTCGCACCAGGCTTGGCTTTGCTCAGCGCGTCGTAGACCTCGCTTCTCGACCGGACGACGACGGTCCGCGGCGGCTTGATCTCTGAGTTCAGGCTCTCCGAGTAGGCCGCAAAGCCAGCCGGAGTGGAGAGCTCCGTCGCGACCTTGACGTCCAATCCGAGCATCCTGCACCCCGTGCGCAGCTCAAGCACATCGACGAACCGATCCCTCTCATCCACCACGACCTCCTCTTGATCCGAGCTCTCGCAGGGAATCCAGACGTCCACCTTCTCCCGGCTCACAACGTCGAGCAGCGAGCCCCCCTTCCCACATCCTTTCCGCTTCGCGTCTTTCTTCATCGGCGCCCCATCCTCGCTGTCTTCGTCATCGTCATCAAAACATTCCGGTAGTAGTCGTGCAACGCGGTAATATCTGCCGACGGCACGCGATACCCGGAGCGGCGAGACCAAATCCGCCGCCCACCAGCCTCGAGGCCCGACCTGTGCAACCACGACGCGGCAACCCGAAGCTCGCAAGGCGCGAGCAAGGGCAAGGCCGACGGCAGGGGAAGCGTTGGTGAGCAGGACTGTTTTGGGCTGGGCGGTGGTGACCGGGGTCGTAGTTGCTGTCGGTGCTTTCGCTGCTGCTGCTGCTGCCGTAGTCATCGTGGGCGACGGTTGTGGCTGAGACATTGTGACAGAGACGGTGGCGGACTTGGGCGTGGATGGTGCGCTGCGCTTGCAGGCTTGGTATGCCTTGGAGGGGACAGAGAAGCAGCCGCGAGCGAGGCCTTGGATGAGGAGCACGGGCAAGAAGACGATGTTGCGGACGAAGGAGAATACTGCGCCCGAGCTGCGTCGCTGAGGCTCCTTGGATTGCTTTTGCTGTTTCTGCTGAAGCTGTAGCTGCTGACCGCTCGTTTGCGGAGTGGTCATTGTGGGGACTCGAAGTGAAGCACTCGAGTCGAGTGGAACAAATGAAAACGAAGCGACGCAGTCGATGCAGGCGATGCTTCAAGACAGAAATGAAAACAAAAATGCAAAAACATGCAAAAGCAGAAGAGATAACAGAGAAAATAATGAAGAAGTCGAAAGGAAAGAATCAGAGTCGATGTCGAGGCTTTTACGCTTTCGTTCCACGACGACAGCCACACGCCGTGCCATGCACGGTGGAGCCCGAGCAGTGCGTTGGCGCATCGAGAAAGGGACCACGATGCGATCGACGCAGGGGACACCACCCCAAGACACCGCCATTGGATCGCGCGCGCAGGCTCGTGACGGCCCTGCCAGCGTTCTCAGACACGACCAGAGTGAGGCAGCATATTTCATAGGCTCAAACGCCCGAATAAATCTGGTTTGGTGTTTTGTTTGCGAACTGCTGCGTTGTCTTGTTGACTGTTGCAGGGTGCTAGGCATGTGAAGTCGGCTCGGCTTGCGTTGCTCGCGAGGAATTTCTGCATGGAGTTCGCCGCGCAACCTGTGGAACAAAGAGCAAACGGCGGCGGGAAATTGAAAGACGAGCTCAAAGACGCCTTCGGGCTTCTCGTTTGGAAATTCCGCTCGCAAACTCGAAGAGCAACTTGCTGCCCGTCTCTTGAAGCAGCCTCTGCGCGGCTCGAAAATCGAATGTTGTGAGCGAACCCGTCATCATGGAAACAATCAGCGAGAAACAGGAGCACTTGCGCCGTGACGGCGCCAACGCCGAAGCACGGGACTCTTCGCCGCCCAAACCGTCCGAACTAGCGGCGCGCATGGGCTTCGACAAAGCCTCGCCCAGTTTCATCTCAGCGTCGCTCCGGGACGAGTCGACAAACCGACCGAAAGGCAAGGGCAGGCCGGGATGGCACAGTCGCGAAGACTACTGCACTGTCATGTAGGCTCTAGGCACTTCAGAGAGCCCTCGGCTTGCAAATAACGCCGAGCTATTGAGTTTAGGACCTTGATGAAGAAATCATCTCACTGGTCGGCGCCGTTCACTTCCTGGCTGGTAATATGGTGGCTTGTTGGATTTCTCTCGTTCTCCGATACAAAGCGGTCGATACCTTGCGGCCACCGGCATTTCCACGAGAGCCAACAGCGTATACCAGGCATCCACCGGGTTATTTAGTTGTAGGATATGGGATCAATACAATAATACGCCTGGTTGCAGATCAGTTGCCGCAACCACCAAGACGTGCAGCCGTGAGAGAAAACGAAGCCTTACAAGATCAAAACCAGATCTGCCTCTTCCCAAAAAAAGATGTCATTTCTCCAAGTCCACGGAATTTGGACATTTCCAAGCAGCGAGAGATCTCGAACAGCTCGTACAACTTACGCATTCTCCAAATCGGCCATAAACCCCGACGCAGACAATGCAGTGCAACGATCTTCCCATCAATACCTAGCCTCATACTCATACCGCTGTGTTTCCGTATAATACCTAATCAGCGCCTCAGCGGCGACCAAATCGCCCAAGCGAAACAGCGCTGCGATGTCGACATTGAGCGGCGACTCCGGCTCCGCCGAGGTGAGCAGCTGCTGGATCGACGACATGGTGGAACCCAGGGTGTAGACGGGGGTCCAGGCCGTCTTAAGCAGGTCGAGGCATATCTCGCCAGACTTCTCCCACGTTTAGCAAGCCTGAGCGGAAAGATGAACGGGGAGGGGAGTTGGGAGCCGAAGACCGACCTTGAAGTGCACGTTCGGGTGGCATATTGGCGTGACGAACTTGATGTCGGGGGGCGCGAACGGATACGTGGGTGGGATCAGGATGTCGAGTTTCCACAGGCCGCCTGTGCACCTCGCTTTAGCAGACGCAAACCAACATTCATCCAACCGCCTTTTTATTTTCGTCCGATTCTCCTGAAGTCGTGATCGTGACCTCCGTCCAAAAACAGTGTCCAGGCAATAGAAACGATCTAGTCGCTCAACGTCGCGCCCTCACCTTCGTACGCAGTCCTACTCGGCCCCTTCAGCACCGCCGTCCAATGCATCAGATCGTCGTCCGCCACCGGCGCCAAGTGCACCACCGCCTCGCTCGGCTCCTGCTGATACTGCTGGATCTCCGTGAGGAGGCGCTTCGCCGGCGACGCCGAGCGGCTCGGGCCACCGGGACCAGACATGGCGCGGCGACGCTCTCGCCTACGGCGCACGCAAAGAGACACTGCACGCGCGCGCGGCGCTTCGAATGGGGGGGGAAACGAAGTCGAGGCAGCCGACGGAGCGGGCGGAGCTCGATGCGCTGCCCGGCCGAAGACGAGATGGCCGAGGCGCGCGGCGGCCGCACGTGGCGCGACACGTGACTCGCGCGGGCGTAGGTGCGGCGCATCACGTGATGCGGCGCGCATCCCGCCATCGCCGTTTTCCCCGAGGCAGCTAGCTTCGTCTCCTCGAGCCCGGCCTCACGATCGAGAAACACCGAAAGGCGAACGCAGCGATGCCGGGCCCGGTCGCCGAGTTGGGGCCTCTGCACCGCGTCGACGGCTCGGCGGCCTATTCGCACGCCGGATACAACGTCCTGGGCGCCGTGACGGGGCCGGTCGAGGCGCAGCGGCGCGACGAGATTCCCGACGAGGCGGCCGTCGACGTGCATGTGCGGCCGGCGACGGGCGTGGGCTGTAAGGCACTCGTGGACCTGTTTTGAGCGCGCGCCGTTTGTGCCGCGGTAAGAGGCGTGCCTTGGCTGATCTGTCGCAGCTATCAAGGAGCGCCATCTCGAAGCCATCGTGCAGTCGACGCTGCGGCACGTGATCCTGGTGCATCAGTTTCCGCGCTCCCTCGTCCAGGTCTCGTTGCAGGTGCTGAGCGTGCCGGACACGTCCTTGATGGCCGTGCCGCTTTCGAGTCGATTAACGGTAGGTGTGTCATGCGGGACTTTTTTTTTTTTTTTTTTTTGCATCGTTTCGCCGTCTGTTCCAGAGTTCTCGGTGTTGTACCAGACACGACTGCGCGCAATTTGCATCCCCGCCTCTCCATTCCGTGGGCCTACCGGTGCAATCCCGAAGCTATCCAGGCCGTTCGCAGCTGTCCCAGAGATCCTGCGCGCGTGCAACGCAGAGTTCTCACCGGCGATCCCTGGCTTGCCCAGCGACCTCCATCCGCTGGCACAACCGGCCCGTTCAGTCCAACCTTCCCCCGCTCTGTTTGGCACCAGATGGTGCAACTCCCGCGCTAATGCTACCAATCCAGACCCTTGCGCTCCTCCCCGCCCTGCTCCAGACCGCCATGCACGCCCTGCTTTCCGCGGCACTGCCGCTCAGCACCACATTCACCTCGACGCTCGTCTGCGTTACCCGTGGCGCTGACGGTGGCGGGGCCATCCGCGCTTCGCCGGATCCGGAATGCCTTGCGGATGCGGCGTCGGCGCACGCCGTGTGCTATTCCGCCGGCGGGGAGCTGCTGATGGACATGAGCGAGGGCGACTTTGACGTGGACGAGTGGGACGCTGCGATGGGGGTGGGGAGGAGGATATGCTGTGGTGAGAAGGGGGGAAGGGGGGGTGATGCGGTGATGAGGGATGAGGAGAGCGAGAGTTTGCAGGATAAGCTAAGGAAGCTGGTCGCGGAGAGATAGGAGCAGGAGTTATGCTGGCCTTTCTGGTACCTAGAAGTGTTTTACGGTTCCTTTGGTGTGGTAGATTGGCCCGTGGTATCAGAGCAAGCTATCTACCGGCTCTGGCTTTTTCATGTGTGTAAACCACAGAATACTCTCCAACGCGTTCTGGTGCATCTGATATCGGAATTCATGATTGCCTGATTCAGGACAAACGGAACCAACGATCCGCTCTTTTTTCTTTTCTTTGCAAAATGCGAGCCATGGGTCGGACGCGTCGAATGGTGATTTGAGCGCCAACTAACTGCTATAAAAAAGGCCCCAAGCCCTTCTCTTCTCGTCTCTTCCTAAAATCCAGTTCGACAGTCAGGACTAGGTCACAACGTCTAAAGCCCACCAGGACAGTCGAACATCGTGACCACCCAGCACTACTCTCAACACAACCACATCGCTTCTCTACACAGCTTCCTTTGGTAAGTCTGAATTATTCTTTGGTGACTCTTGATGTACATAATACGTCTCCCTTGAGATGCCTCTGGTTTATTACCATCTTGTCTTTGTCTTATGCCCCTATAATCGTGCTGTTGTTTTCTCATGCCATTATTTGGTCATTCCTTCAATTTTATCTTGATGTTGTTGCCGTCATGCCACATCAATTCTTTCATGCAAATTTAGTGTTGGCTTCATTGATTATTTTGTCTCTTAGCTGTGGCGTTTCCACTGTTTTCTCGCAGGCTAGAGGCTAACTTGTACTCTCAAGACAAAATGCGCTTCTCAGGCTCGCTCGCCATCATCGCCCTGGCTTCCCGGGCTGCTGCCGCTCCCCTCCCTGCGAGTGCCAATGCCAACAATGCCGCCCACAACAACGTTGCCAACTTGGGCCTTTGCCTCTCCCAGGCGAACATCCTCCCCTTTGCCGCCACACCTATGGAAATGGTGGCGCGCGACACCATGAGCCGCGTCAAAAGGGACGACAGTGCGTCCGCGGGTCGTCAGATCGCCAAGCGCGGCGGCCTGACCGAGGAAACGCTCGAGATGTTGGAGAACGAGTTGTCTGAGCTCGGCGACAAGGACGGAGTCTCCCGGAAGGACAGGGAGAGGGCCAGGAAAAACAGAGAGAAGCTTTTGAAGAAGATCGAGAAGATCGAGAAGAAGAGGAAGAAGGCGCAAGCTAGGGCGCGCAAGCATAGGCTGAAGAACACGCCGACTTTCGACAAGCCGCTCAAGGGCTGGGATCATAACAAAGAGAAGAAAGCCATGGATAATTGGTACGAGACCCACCCCCATGCCTTCGATGGCATGGAGCCGAATCCGCCGTTCATGCTAGGACCGTTGAGGCGGCTGAGCGGAAATTCCTCGACTCCGGATGAAGTGTTCCCCGATTTGTCCAAGTTCTACAAGCACCCGGTTAGCCAGCCATCTAAGGAGGCAACTAGCGAGCATCCATCCGATAAGTTTAAGGAATACTCGCCCGTCCAGATGTCCGGCCCCAAGGAACATTTACCCGCCCAGATGTCCGGCTTTGAGGGAAGTTCACCCCCCCAGACGTCCGACTCCAAGAAGCATTCCCCTTTCAAGTTTTCCGACTCCTGGATCTCTTACGGCGACGGCGTATGGACTCTCGACGAGACTACTACTATCAGGGGCGACGACGACATCGCCAAGACCCGCACCCTCGAATCTCGAAGCATGTCTGAGGCTGACAAGGACGACGACACGGAAGATGACTGGGACAGCGACGATGACGACGACGGCGACGACGACGATGGCGAGCCGGACCTCCAGATCACGTACGACATCGTGCACGACGCCGGCAAAATCAAGACCGAGTCCGAGGTCACGTGGGAGTACTACTGGGACCACGACAACGGGACCGCCGCCGAGGAGCCGAAGGACAATGACCACTGGCCCTCCAAGTCCAAGCGCACCGTCGAGGACGCCGAGGACTCAGACGATGACGACGACGACTCGGATGACGACGAAGAGGACAAGCCGGACTACACAATCACGTACAAGGTGGTGCACAACGGCGGGCCGATCAAGAAGGAGACCGAAGTCTCCTACGAGTACTATTTCAACGACGACGACAAGACCGCCATCGTGAAGGACGCGGTGGACAATCCCTCGCCGTCCAAGCTCGGCCATGACTTCCTAGGCGAGCCGGCTCACCTCGGCGGGTGCTCCAAGGCCCACAACGCCACTACGGAATGTCAGCCCCCCGAGTTCAACATGAGCCATGCGGACGTCCTTCGGTGGCTTGGGGAGCACGGTTACAAATCTGCTGACCAGGAGCCACGAACCGTTCCGCATGGGTCGTTTGGTCCGGGGCCTTTCAAGGGTCATCATGAGGGTGACAAGACGATTAAAAAGACTATCCCGGTTAATCTGGAGTTCCTCGTCGTTAAGGGCCCGGGTAATGATAACGTGTTTGGGATTGTGCCCGTTTCTGGACACAAGTAGGCAGACTGCTTGCTTCTAAGGCCAACCGTTCTATTTCAATTGTTGGTTATATGCCTTTCTTTCGGCGTTTCTCTTGTTTTCCGCTAGTGCTTTGCATTATGTTTGCTGTGTTGATGGTGGCGTCCGCCTGCTTCTTTGAAATTGTACTTCCTAATAAAACTGAACAAGAAAAAAAAAAAAAAGGTAACAAAAGGGTAATGAGATTTTGGAGTTCTGGCATTTGGCTAGAAGGGACGTCCTCTTTCCTTTTCCATTCGATCTTCATTTGAAAAAGCTCCCCGCTCTGTTCCCACTTTCTTTCCACCCTCACTTTCGAAGCCCTTTTAATTTCCTTTCGTTAATTTTTCCCCACTTTCCTCCCCTCCCTTTCTACTCCCTTTATTTTGTCTTTCTTCCCCTAACCCCTACACCACCAAATCCATCCTATATATCTTGCAGCCTTTGTAGCTCTATCCCGGCTTTCCCGCTCTTTCGTGTAAGTTTCGAATTTTGTCCCTAGCATGCTTAGATAAAACCAAGAAAAACAAAAAAAAAGGTTCCCCCATAAGGAAAGCCCATGCGTTATTGCAATGACTGTGAGTTTGATGCGACGATCTCTCGACTCTTAGTGTCTACCCTGCCAGAGAACTCCTCAGAAAGGAGTAATCAAAAAAGGGTGGGATTCACGCAACACTAAAGCACTTCCATTCTCCGCAGAAGAGCATTTCTAATGTGCACATGGGTTCTAAAAGCTTCGTCGCAGAGTTGATGTATATCGATGAAATCTTTTCTAACCAATAGCATTATACCGCATAGGAATTGTTAGGCTATAGTAAGCTTGAAGTCAACCCTGTTAATCAGATGCCTCTCGGTCATATTACAATACCAGGGCGCATCCAATCAAAGTCCTTTTGGAGCTATGTGGCTGTGGTAGAACACAGGGTAAGCTGCGGAGGCCAGGCCACCTAAAATGAACACGCTCCATCCCAATGCAATCAAACAACCAGAGTTTTCCGCCAGCCCTGTACCAATACAAGAAACTCATACAATCGCTTGAGGCAAATGCTCTCGCATCAAACCTTTTGCCACTACAACGCCGTTTTCCACCTCACATGTGCTTGATGTGTCTGGTCCGATCCAAGCCCATCAGATTTCCAGTCTCTCCCCATCTCCAAACCCCCCTCAATCCCTCAACCACGCCCTCCGCTTCTCCTCCTTCTTCTCCTTCTTCTTATCCCTGAACGCCTTCAACTCCTTCTTCGACAACCTCCGCCCCGCTCTCTCCGCCTTCAGACTCCTCCCATCGTGGCTATTCGCCGCGGCATCCACATCGAAAAACGCGTTCATCTGCCTCTTGGCGCGGCTCTCCTCCGTGAAGTGCTCCGTGCCCGGCCCGCCCTGCCACCGCCCCGTGAACCGGTTGAACGTGCCCGTCGCCGTGTACTCCTCCGCATTCGCCTGCTGCGCGTAGGCGTCGGCGGCGGCGGCACCAACACCCATGGCGGCGGCGCCAAACCCAGCCGCGTCCTCGGCCTCGTCCTCGGACTCGGCCCGCGCGTAGTCCGCATTCGGGTCGTAGTCGCCGTGGATGGCCGGGTTGTAGCCGCCGGCGGCGCCTCTCTTGCGGGGCCGCTCGTCCGCCGCCGCCCGCCTTGCAGCCGCGCCGGCGGGCCCGTCCCGCGCCGACGCCGCTGCGGCGGCGCCGCCGCCCGCCGGCACCCGCGGGTTCTCCCACTGCACGCGCTGGGTGAAGCGGTTGTAGAAGTAGTACGCCGCCGCCGCATCGTCCCAGACGGGCTCCCAGCCGTCGTCGTCGTCGCGCTGCTGCGCGGCCGCCTCGGGCACCTCGCCCGGCTCGGGCGCGTCCTCGGCGGGGGGCTCCTCGTCCGGCAGCGGCGGCGGCGGCGACGGCGCCGCCTCGTCCTCTGGCAGAGGAGGCTGCTGGGCGGGCGGGGCCCGCGCCGCCCCGCGCGTCTCCCCGCCGTCCTCCTTCTCCGCCGCGCTGCTCCCGTCTCGGGTCGCGCGGCCGGCGCTACTGCCGCCGTCCGAGGCGGGTGCGACCTCGGCCTCGCTCGTGCCCGCGTAGCTGCGGCGCCGCTTGTGGCGCCGCGCGGCGCGCTCCGAGCGGTCGCGGGCGTCGTCGCGGACGGGGCTGCGCGAGCGCGCCCGCGAGGCGGCGTCGCGCTTGCGATGCTGCGGAGGGGAGCACGAGCGCGACCGAGTCGTCATGCTTGGGGGCGAGGCGCCAGCGTGTTGTCCGAGAGGGGGTGCGCCGGGTTCGACTGTGGTGTCGCAACGATAAGACCTTACGCGGTAAAGAAGCTTCCCCGGGGGGATGGTCGAGGGTGGGAAGAAAGAGAGTCGACGGGTGTGGAGGTGAGGAAGACAGACTGGGGTCGCAGCTTGGAGGTGTCGAGCAGGGGTAGAGGTCGGGGTGCGGGGCGCTTTTCCACATGCAGCGATATGTTACAATACCAATGCAAGATTATGTAACTGACTTCCGTGCTAGCAGCCCAGGTGCAGATGCAGACATTGGCAATTTGTTTCAAGTATGAGAAACTAGATGCATTTGTATTCGTTACTGGTGCTAGTTATAACCTGATTTGTCTGCGAGATCAGCCATCGTTGTTTGGGAAGCCTCCGTAGAGTACCGATAGCTAAGCCTTCAATCCTCCAACGAGTAATTCAATCTGCGACTGTACCTACCACATTTTATTCACGGTGAGAAAGTTCAAAACTCACATCCTTGAATTGTTGTTGGGGAATGAGGGGCAGAATTAGTAGGGTTCAGTCTCTCATTATAACCCTGCCATCTTTGGAACAAACTCACAATCAATGGGCCGACACGCACAGATTCAACTTTGGCGATGAGGCTATACTTGAAATAGTGATAATGCACAGTATAATCATCCAACATGCTAGGTAAACAGTTTGGACTTCAGCATACTCAAATATTTTTACACTAGTGTCTATAAATTACTTGTGTACTCCTTTGCGGTGAAGTGATAATTTGTCTATTCCCCGCCCATACAACAACAGCCCCAGTTTATCATCGCCCTCCCCCGAGTTTTGCCGATCGATTACCGGACTCCTTTTTGTGTTTTGAACCTGTACTTGTCTCGCTTCAGTCAAGCACTGGAAGAAGTTGAACCGTCCCCCCAAACACGGCTGCAACGAGCTCAGTGATGGAACAGTCTAATATGCTGCTCCACAAACGTAATGCCCAGCTTCTCCGCCGTCGTGAACACGGCCTGGTCGTTCTGGCTCCCCGTCGGGGCCGCAAGGTACTTGACGCCGGAGCGATGGGCGCGGTACACGTTATCGACGAAGGGGAACTGCGACTCGTTTGTTAGCCCAGGTCCCAAAACCCAAGGGCAGACCTCCACAAAAGCAAAAACAAAAAGAAAAAAAAAAAAACTCACAAAAGCATCGCTGCTGCACGCCACCTCCCCCAGCTTAGCCCCCCACTCCTTCCTCTCCGCGTCCGAAAACGTCTCCGGCACGACCTCGAAATTGGCCTCGAAGTCCTCCCTCTCGATGCCCGGCTCGGCCGGCACCTGGCCCGAGCAGAGCATGTCGATGGCGTTGCTCTTGTCGGCGCGCTTGACCCCCTTCTTCCACCGCAAGCCCAGACACCGGTCGTGGAAGCGCAGCCACCAGCTGTCGGCCTTGTCGCCCGCCAGCCGGGTGCAGTGGATGCGGCTCTGCTGCCCGGCCCCGAGCCCGATCACCTGCCCGTTCAGCGCGTAGCAGACCGAGTTGGACTGGGTGTACTTGAGCGCGATGGTGGCGACGGCGAGGTCGCGCCGGGCGGAGGCCGGGAGGACGGCGCCGTCGCCGGCGCGCGGCACGACGACGGTGCCGAACGACTCGTCGGGCGCGATGCGGGCGTCGTTGCGGGTCTGGGAGAGGCGGACGCCGAAGACGTCGCGGAGCTCGAGGGGCGGGGGCTCGAAGGCGGGGTCGACGCGCAGGACGAGGTAGCGGCCGGCCTTCTTGCGGGCGAGGATGGCGAGGGCGTCGGGGGCGAAGGCGGGCGCGACGACGCCGTCGGACACCTCGCGGGCCAGCAGCCGGGCCGTCGCCGCGTCCACCGGGTCCGACAGCGCCACCACGTCGCCGAAGCTGCTCATCCGGTCCGCGCCCCGCGCCCGCGCGTACGCCTGCGCCAGCCCGCTGTCCGCCAGCCCCGCCACGTCGTCCACCATGTAGACGGCGCGCTCGGCCGGGCTGAGCGGCACCCCGACGGCGGCCCCCGCCGGCGACACGTGCTTGAAGCTGGCCGCGGCCGGCAGGCCCAGCGCCGCCCGCAGCTCCTTGACCAGCGGCCAGGCGTTGAGCGCGTCGAGCAGGTTGACGTAGCCCGGGGCGCCGTTGAGGACGGCGAAGGGCAGGGCCGCGCCCGGCGCCGCCGTGAACGCCGCCGCCGACTTCTGGTGCGGGTTCGTGCCGTAGCGCAGCGCGAGGTGCTGGACCGGCCCGCGCGCGGCGTCGCTGGCGAAGCGCTGGCGGAAGAAGGTCGCGATCGCGGCGTCGTAGTCGGCCGTGTGCTCGAAGGCCTTGAGGGCGTAGCGCTCGCGCGTCGGCTTGCTGATGGCGCCCGCGGCGTCGCTGTCGCTGCCCGCCGACAGCTCCTTGAGGAAGCCGGCGTAGTCGCCCGGGTCGCTGAGCACCGTGACGCGCGCGTGGTTCTTGGCCGCGGCGCGCAGCAGCGTCACGCCGCCGATGTCGACGTCCTCGACGGCCTCGTCGACGGTGACGTTGACCTTGGCCACCGTCTCCTTGAACGGGTACAGGTTGCAGACGACGAAGTCGATCTTGGCGATGCCGTGGGCGGCCAGGTCCTTCTCGTCGGCCTCGATGCTGCGGGCGAGGATGCCGCCGTGCACGGCCGGGTGCAGCGTCTTGACCCGGCCGCCCAGCATCTCGGGCGCGTTGGTGATGGCCGACACGTCCGAGACCGGGAACGAGGCGTCGCGCAGCAGCCGCGCGGTGCCGCCGCTGGCGAGCAGCCGGACGTTGTGCGCCGTGAGGCCCTTGGCCAGGTCGAGGAGGCCGGTCTTGTCGTAGACAGAGAGGACGGCTGTGGGCGCGGCGCCAGACGACGGTCAGCTGGCCAGTTGGCCTGGAGACGTGTGAGTTGCTGCCTGCGTACCTATCTTCTGCGGGGCGGCCATGGCTGCGGTTGCAGCGTCAAGTGTTGCACGCCCTGGTGGCCTTGGGCGTAGGGAGTGTTGATGGCGAGGCGACGCAATCGAGGCGATTGGCCGAAGCAGGGACCGGGGAAGCGCCGAGTGGGAGTTGGAGTTGGAGACTGCGCGAGCCTTGTTTCACTTTTTCATTTCTTTTTTTTTTTGTTCTGTTCTTGCATCACGGGAGGGGGAGGGGAGGGGAGGGTGGGGGAACCGGGCGATATCGGCCTCAAAGTCGCCGGGCACCAGCCACACGCTGCGCCTCAGGTCGCTTGTGGCGGCCTTGGCTCGACCAGAAAACGATTCTCGCGCTCCCTCTCCTCCGCTTCCTCTCCATGAACAACGCTTATGTCCACACCCGTCAAAAGCATTTTCGATTTCGAGGCCGCGCGCTGCGCGCTCCGCCGATGAGAACGGAAACCGTCGTATGGGTGGAGAGGAGACTTGCCAGCGGCCGATCTTGGGTGCGCTGCCTCTCGTGCCCGCCAGGGCCGTGGGAGGGGGCGCAATGGTCGGCCGTACATGCCTGTGCCGGTGTGCGATGAAGTGAAGCTGTGTCGCTGTAACGCGCCGCACCTTTCTCCCTCGGGGACGGTGCAGAGGCCGACACGACGCCTGTCTTGGTGTCCCAGCAGGATCACGATGGCGCTGCTGATTGTCCGAGGGCGTTGTATCTCGTTCCTTGGCGGGCGTCGACCTTCCCGAATGACTACGAAGTAGGCAAATGACCACCCGCACAAATGCACCTCAGATGCAGCCATATTGCCTGCTGTGGGCTCTCAAGCGGACGGCGGACCTGGAAGCTCGACTCGGTAGAGATATGGTCAGGGGTGGGATACGCCGAAGAGGTGTTGGATCACGAGGCGAAGAGTCTGGCCAGCGCTGGCCGCCAGATTGCCGCGATTCAAGCAGCAGCAGCAGCAGCAGCACACCATCCGGCCGTGCCCAGTAGAACACGTCTTCCGCGACGATCATGCCACGGAGCGACCTGCGCAGGACGCAGCAGCAGCCTGCTCTGTTGGCGGTGGTCGTGGCCTCGCCGGCGCACCCGCCAGCCCGCCCCCTGGCCACGCGGCTGCCGGGCCCGCCATTGCGAGTGTAGGCATGCGCAGTTCTGCAGACGCAGCGCCGCGGCAAGCGTCGGTGTTGGCGCGGCGCCTGGGGCGGCAAGGGCCGCAGGGGGAGACGAGAGGACGACGATGGCGCAAACGGGCCAAACGGGCCAAACGGGGCGGCGGCCGAAAATCTCTTGCCCGCCGTTCGCGCCTCTCGCCGCCTCCTGCGCCCGCCGTCTGCTGCTGCTTCTCCCTGCCCGGCCGCGCCCGGCCCTCCTCGCTGCCTCCGCTCTACGATGAATCTCCCCCCCCCGGCCCTCGCCCAGAGTGCTCCCGCGCGCTTGAAGCTGACCTAGTCTCTTCGTCCGTGTGTGTGCGCGCCGCAGAGCGAGCGAGCGAGAGACAATCTGGGATAGCCCGTTTCCGGCGGAGTGCACTTCTCGCCCCCCATTTCTCCTTCTTTCGCTTCTCCGCAGTCCAGGCGGCCGGCGGCTGGCAAATTGATCGGCGGTGTTGGGCGGCTCTTTGTTCCCCGGTCCTCGACGGGGCAAAAATCGAACCACGCATAGCGTCACACCCTCGCCCGCCGCGGATCGCGACCCGTAGGCTCCGAGTTCGGCCTCAATTGCGCCGGCTTCTTGCACTCACGATCCCCAGACCCACGGTAAGGCTGTCTGCGCCCGCCGGCTCCGCAGTGACTCGGGCTGCCCGAGGCTGACAATAGCGTCGTCGCCCGGGCGCGTCGCAAGCTCGGGACCGACAGCTACGTGGTGCTCCATACGCCGTCTCCCGAGCTATCGTCACATCGCCCCACACTCACCCACTTTAGCTTCTCAGTTTCTCGAAGCTCCCTCTGCTTCGCGCCCCCGCTCACCGCAACACTACCTGCTCCACATCCGCACACACCGGCTGAGCGTACTCCCATCCGCCCGCCCACAATGGTACGCAACATGGTCGTCCTGGGCGGGTCCTCGCACCCGCACCTCACCGAGGCCATCTGCAACCACCTGGGCATCCCGCCGGCCAAGATCCTGCTCGGCAAGTTCTCCGTCGGCGAGACCCGCGTCGAGATCCAGGAGTCGGTGCGCGGCAAGGACGTCTACATCATCCAGTCGGGCGGCGGCAAGGTCAACGACCACTTCATGGAGCTGCTCATCACCATCTCGGCCTGCAAGACGGCCTCGGCCAAGAAGGTCACGGCCGTGCTGCCTCTGTTCCCCTACAGCCGCCAGAGCGACATCCCCTACAACAAGGTGGGCGCGCCGCTGGCCCGCGTCGGGCCCGGCCAGCCCGGCGGCAGCGCCGCCGCTGCTGCTGGTGGCAAGCCCGGCTACACGTTCGACTCGCGCCCGCAGACGCCGTACCCGGGCCAGGCCGAGAGCGCCGGCCTCGCCAACGGCAGCGACATGCTGCACAGGCAGCTGGGCCGCCTGCAGCTGGACCACCGGCACGCCAACGGCGTCAATGGCATCGCGCCGACGCGCCAGTCGACGTGCGGGTCCGAAGACAACAGCAACTTCGCCAACAACAACAGCAGCAGCAGCAATAGCGCCAATTCGTCCACCAAGCGCCGCAGCGACACGCAGGACTCGGAGACGTCGAACCACAGCGGCAGCGTCAAGGGGGCCGCCTCCTCGTCGTTGGCCGACTACTTTGGCCAGCAGCAACAGCAACAGCAACAACAACAACAGCATCACGGACACCATGGCGGCGGTGGCAGCTATCACCACCACCATCATCACCAAGGCGCAAAGACGAATTCTCCGCAGCTGGCGGCGTCGATCCCCGAGGAGGCCTCTCTCAACAAGGCGTCCACCACGACGTCATCCGGGACAATTACAACGACGACGGCCGCGGCCAACGGGCAGCCCCTCACCAAGCCGCCCAACTTCACACCGCAGCGCGGGTACCGGCAGTGGGTGGCGCAGGCCGGCACGCTGGTGGCGGACCTGCTCACCTGCGCGGGCACCGACCACGTCATCACCATGGACCTGCACGACCCGCAGTACCAGGGCTTCTTCGACATCCCGGTGGACAATCTGTACGGGCGCCACCTGCTGCGGCGCTATATCCAGTACAAGATACCGAATTTCCGCGAGAAGGGCGTGATTGTGAGTCCGGACGCGGGAGGCGCCAAGAGGGCGACGGCGATTGCGGACGCGTTGGGCATGCCGTTCGCCTTGATACATAAGGTAGGTTTGTCTTTTATTTTCTTTTTTATGTTCCTTTTCCTTCCTTTTCCTCCCTCATCCGCTCGGGTCCCCTTTTTGGCCAACACACAAACCCCCCCTTTTTTTTAATTTTTTCGCAGGAGCGCCGGCCGACGCAGATCTCGGACCGGCAGAACGCGACCATGATGCTCGTCGGCGACGTGTCGGAGCGGACGGCGATCCTGGTGGACGACCTGGCGGACACGAGCAACACCATCACGCGGGCGGCCAAGCTGCTCAAGAAGGAGGGCGCACAGCTGGTGTACGCGTTGGTGACGCACGGGGTGCTGTCGGGCGACGCCATCGAGCGCATCAAGGCGTCGGCGCTGGACAAGGTGGTGGTGACCAACTCGATCGACCAGACGGAGAACGCGAGGCGGTGCGCCAAGCTCGAGGTGCTGGAGGTGGGCAATGTTTTTGCTGAGGTGAGTGGGCTTGTCTGTTATTTTGTGGTTTTTTTTTTCTGTGTGTGCGTGTGTCATGGCTTGCGTTGACGGGGTTGTCGTGTTATAGGCGATTCGCCGCGTTCATTATGGAGAGAGCATCTCGGTGTTGTTTAATTACGATTAGGGATGGGTAGGTGAACGGGCGGAGGAGAGGAGAGGAGAGGAGAGGAGCAAGGGGAGCAGAGTCGAGGGGCGAGGGGAGTAGCGTGATAGAGTCGTCGTGCTGAAAAAGAAGTATTCGGGCGCGAGACGGAGCACTTAAGAAAAAGTCGCCTGCTACCCCGAGGCGTTCCATGCATCTTGGGGCATCGCGCAGACGCGCAAAAATAAACGGCGGGGATGAGAGAAGTAAGGCATGTGGCGCGGTCTCGCCAGGTAATGGGCATAAACCTCTTGCATTCGGGCTGGCGTTTTCCAATCCTTTTTTTTTAATTCAAGCTTTCCCTTCTTCGCCTTCGGCGAGTGCCAGGGACTATAATGGCCTCTCCGAAGACGCGGATTGCTCGGTACGGTGGTGGTGGTGGTGGTGGCTCTTTTTGCGCGACTCGTCCCTGTTAATACGGCCGAAGCGCTCCTTTCTACGGCTGGCATAGGCAAAGATCATCGTGACATGAACCGAAACTATTCTGCTTCTGCTCTCATCCCCCGACTCCACGGCCCGAGGCGGCCACGGCCTGCGTTGGGGGTCTTGTATTGTTTCTGTTTCTCCCTGTTCTCGGTTCGGTACTCCGGTTCTAGGCTTGCATGCGTTCGGAGAGGATGTCTCTTTTCTTTTTGGCTTTTTCTCTAGGTATATATTCTCGATCCTAGCCGCGCAATCGCGCCGTCCGGAGCGTGGGCGTGCTGACTACCGCGGCCGCCTCGGCGGCGGTGCGATCGTAGCTTGTGCAGCGGTCTTGCGGACGCACGGTCGTCGAGTCGCCTCCTCGGCTTCTCGTTTCGGGATCTTGCTGCTTGCCGCTTGGCTAATGTAGAGGTAGGTAGGCGGGCGCGCGGGTACATATGTAGGTAGGTTTGTTGGGAGAGGGGCGGGGAGGGGGTTAGATGGGTATGTAGGGGATAGTTGTGTTGTGCAATGAGACTTTAGACTTTTGCTTTGCCGTGGAGCGCTGTGGTGCGAGTGCGGAGCGTGCGTGGTGGAAATGGTGAGAGAGGGTGTGGGGCTGGGGTTGGATGGTGTGGTGCTGTGCTTGTGCTGCTGGACTCGAATCGTGAGGGTGGGGCGTGGAGGGCTGCTGCGCGGGGGGTCTGGGTTCGGGCCGTGCGGGATGCTGGAGGGAGGGTGGCTTGTTTCTTGTGCTTCTACTGCGTGTCTCGGGGTTGAAGCCGAGTGATGGTGGTGCACTGGTAATGCTGTGGATGGGTTGGAGTGGAGGTTGGGCCGCAGGCTTGGGTCGTGGAGAATGGGAAAGTGGCGCGAATCGTATCAAGCCCGTATCTAGATTACCTTGTTGATGTACACGAGGAGGCTTCCGTTTACTTGGGCCCGGATATACTAAATTGCTTCCTAATAACTACCTAGGAGAAGAGGAGGTCTGATCTAGGTCAACTTTCGCAAACCCGTATTCCCACGCGCCGCGGTAGTTATTCTGGCATCTAGATGATTACTTTATTTCTATGCGCCGTCACCCAACTTGACTGTCGCCGGCTATTCAATCACTTGCCTCAGCCGTGCTTTGGGGCGCGCAGATCTATCAAAATCGAAACCGCACCCCGCAGGACAGAGAACTATATAGACGTGACGCACTGCTATTTCTTGTTTTGCAGCGTACCTTTCTTCAATGCTTTTAACCTTCTACCTTTGTCTGGGCATGGGCCCTGCCCGCAAATGCGCCAACACTCGGCGGTGCTTGCTCCGGTGCAATTCGACCCGTCTGGCCGCATGAGGTAATTCGCGGGCTAGCTTGGCTGTGAGTAGTCAGCGACTGCCTTGTCAAGGGACCCGCTACCTGATTGCTGTCCTCATTGCTGTTTAGGGTCACTCATCAAACTCCTTTGGATTTTGCAAGGGGAAAAAAGCCGTTGGTGAAGGAGCTGGTTCTGAGGATGATAGGGTCCTCTTTGCCTTTACTTTCGCGAGTGCACAGCTCAAACACCCTTCTAGCACGCAAAATAACCTACCTACACTCTTCCAATTCACCCCAACGTCCGCATTCACAGTGAGCCCTGCACTCCGTCTGCAGAGTAGCCGCACCTAACCCACACTCTTCCTCCCTTCCTCTCCCTCTGCCCAACCAAACCGGCTGCAATCCCCCACCTCACCATCTCTAACATACCCTTTCCCCCTCCCCCCCTCCGTCCACGGCCCACTCCACCCAGCAATCTCCCATCCTCTTCTCCACCTCCAGCTCCATCCCATCCTCGCCCACCCTCTCACTTCCCCACTACTCCGCACACCGCGCCGCCTACGCCGCGCATCAACCGCCCCGCAGCTCACCCACCGCCATCTCCCCGCGAACCGCCAGTCGCGTAAGCCTCAATGCACATCTCAGCCATCGCGCCGGGCGAACCGGCAGCCTTCCGGACGGCGCATACGAGCCCGCCGCCGGCATGGCGGACGAGGACGAGTGAAGCCGCGCGACCCTGTGCGAGGCGCTGCAGCGCGGCGTTCGACGCGATGGAGCTAGGGGGTGGCGGGTGAGGCATTTGGCTTCGACGGGACTGTTCTGGATGCGCAGGCGCTGGGTGCGGGCGACTTGGACGGGCGCCGACGATGCGGTATGGGGGGCGATGCGGTGTTCGAGATGGGAGGCAGAAGGCGCGGCGGGAGGGGCGAGGGTGCGGGAGAGTGAGGGGAGAGGGAAGATGCGGGGGGGAGGGATGGAGAGGGGGAGTTGGGGGTGTGGGTTTGATGTTAGTTGTGGAGATGATGGGGAGGGGGCTGTGGTGAGGGGTGCGGAATGTCTTTAGTGTTTCTAGGTCGATTGCTGGCGGGATGTGTGGAGCGAATTCGGTTTTGGAAGGTTTAGAAGGTTGGACATGACGTATTTATAGTAGAGTGATTTGCATTGTATATAGACCAGCACTGTGTGTTCGTTTCGGTGGTATTGATGCTTATTGTGCATTTAGACTTTCCCCCTTTCCTTCCATAAACTATCCTCGCTGCATGCAATTACTAAGGTGGAATCTCAGTGTGGCCCCGCACTGGCAGCACTGACGTAATGAACAACGCATTGTGGAGTTCTTCCGTGCGAAGAATGCGACCGACGCCCTGAAAAGTGAGTTATTGCACTCGATTTGTTCCAACATGAGTGGAGGACCCTAGATTTTCCATGCCATGGTGGACCACTCGGGGAGTTTTGACTATTACAACTGTACAAGTGAAGTCAAAGTGAAAGCAAGTCTATTCCCGTCACGGATAGGAACCTCTTGGGCAAAGTTGAGTGGAATTTTCGTTGTTTCAATTGCCATGGCAATTTATGAGTGCTGTCAAGCCGCTGAAAGTGACTAAAATATTCTGTCAAAAAAGTTCACATAGTGGGAGAAGGTTGCTACGCTGTCTACCAGGGTCGTGCCTCAAAATTTTCGTCAGCGGCCTTCTCCAGCAGGAACCACGAGTCACACATCGTGACGTGCTCTTGAATGGCTACTCGACGCGGACCAGAAGACACGTCGGGAACTTGAGGTAGATCTATATCACCTTTTGAACCAATGTCTATACGTGGGGTCTCGAGGGTATGTATGGTGTGCCCCAGCTCGATTTGGCGATAGATGGCTCGCCTGTTCAGCGATGACCCCGGAAAGGACCTCTAACAGACATCGCCGTTTTAGAAACAATAAAGCCACCAGGGTAGAAGTAGCACTCTCAGTCCGCGTGATATTTCCATGCCACGACGCGTCCACGTCCGTACCACGCGGCGTTGCCATTCATTAGCAGCGAGGTGATGCAGTCGCGAGTCCGCCGCTGGCAAGTCGATGCTGCCCAAGCAAGAAAGTCCCGTCGGCCAATCAGACGTCAAGGTGGTCGTAAGCACTGAAAGTGAGGCTCGTTTGCAAATCGAAGCGTCGTGATTCGATCGCGTCGAGCGCTGCCCGTGCGAGACTGGGGAGGCAAGAAGGTTGCAGATATGCCGGGAAATGCCATGTCAGCGTAGATGTGAAGATGATCGCGGGCCGGTTGCCGGCATTGGTGGTAGGGAGGTGGCACATCACGCAGAGTCCGAGGTCAGACTCGCTGCAACGAAGGAATATAAAAGGACGGCGCTGAGCACTCTTTCCCTGACATCAACGCGTTTGGCGTCTTTCAATCATCACATGCATCACTTGCAACCCCATCTCCACCAACGCATCATAAGTTTGCTCTCACGCCTCGACGGGCTCACCACGCACCAAACTCCTTCAAACCTTTTGCTCTCTTCTTCATCTCTCCATACCTGTCCTTGCACTCGCAGGACCCACAAAAACACCCTCTTGAATCAAGGGCATAAACCCCATGCCTGTGCAAACTCGCTCCCAGACGCTGGTAGCCCGCCAGCTCCGCGAGCTAAGCGACAACATCCGCCGCCTGCGCCAAATTACAGACGACCTGGACTTCGTGCTCGGGCGCCGCATCGAAGTCGTCGCGGAGTCAGGTGGGTACTCGTTGCGGTTCAACTCCGAGACCGGGGCCAATGAGATGGTGTATCGGCGGCCAAGGACGGTGTTCAGGTTCAGGAGGATTTGGAAGCCGGTGGTGCAGAGGGGGAGGGTGGGGCGTACCGGGGCGGTGGGACGTCCGAGGGCTGTGGGGGGAAGGAAGGGAGTGAAGAAGGAGGGGGAGGGGGTTGTTAAGAGGGAGGAGGCGGTAGTGAAGACGGAGGAGGGAGTGAAGAGTGAGGAAGTGAAGGGCGAAGAGATGGATGAGGGGGCCGAGATTGGGGTTGATATGGGGGCGGAGATGGAAGGAGTAAGTTTGGATGTTGTGAAGCAGGAGTAAAGACCTGAAGAGGTCTAGTGAGGTTCGGTTGCGGATCTATGGGCGTGGATACGTGAAATGTGATCTTACAAATGACGATAATACCCTGTACCCCATAGGTTTCTTAGCTGTCAACGTCTTTCTTTAATTTACTTTTCTCATTTGAATTTAGAGTTTTTGGCCGGGTTGTTTCGGGCGTTTGCCTTTCTGGTTTGGCTTCCTGTATCAGGCTATCTAGCTTGATCTTTGTACTCTTTTAAACACGGTATGAGTACGTCGCGATTTAACATTGCGATTTCTACTGTATCCTAAAAGTCGAGGTCTAAACCTCTTTTTGAATGTTGGTCAACGTGTAGTGGTCACGGCTATAGTGTGAGACTTTATATAGCATCAGTGGCTTAGTGAGGCCGGAGTCGTAATTGGACTCCAGTGTGACAGATTAATCATGATGTTTGAAAAAGCTCGCGTCCTTACCAAATTCCGGGGACGGATTAAAGCCTCAAACTTCATTCGCGGCGGAATTAATATGGCGTCCATTACAATACTTTGACAATCTCGCGGTGGTGTGGCAAACTACTGACTACAAGTTTTCGTGCATTCAAACTCAACATGATTGGTCCACAGCCAGCACAACCGATAAAAACAGGTTTAATTCTTTATTCGAGTTTCATACTTGAAGTATGCTGTAGGCAATGTGATACTTGCTGGTACGGTTTTAACGTGCAAATCTTGCGACATTCTGTCGCATTTCAACCTTCCACTCCGCCCTTCTTGACCTTTCCCCTTTTCAACATGCACAAAACCATCAGGAGTAGCTGTAATTGCTAAATTGTCTAGCAAGAACGTGAGAGAATCTAATCACGAACTTGAAAGACCCTAGCTCCATAAGTCTCTCAGTGAAAAAGGGAATCCGACCTAGTGGTACGCACATAGCATCTGGAAAGTAAATTGCACACAAAATACCCTCCTCCCATATTTACCACCTACATTCCAAACCAAACAGTGCCATTCACACACCCTTTATCCAACCACTCACCCATCCATCTCCTATTCCTCCTCACTCTCCTCCTCACTCTCCACATCCTCCACCACCTCCGCCCCACCCCCATCCGCCATATCCACATCCTCCATCTCCTCTTCGCCCTCCCCATCCAACTCCTCCCCCAACCCCTGCCTAATAACCTCCTCCAAATCCAACTCATCCTCATCCTCCTCCATCGGCATCCCCTGCCCCAGTCCCACCCCCCCATGCGCCGGACTCCCCAGCTCCAAGACATCGACATCCTCATCCCTCCCCCTCCCTCCCTTCCCGTCCCCAACCCCAACATCCAACAAATCCACATCCCCATCCCCATCCCCTTCCTCCTCATCCTCCTCACTACCCTCCCCCTCCCCCTCTCCCTCACCACCAACATCCCCCTCCCCCTCCTCCTCCTCCTCCTCCTCCCTTCCCCTACGCCCCCTCTCCCTCCTCCCACCCACCCCCCACCTCTGCCCCGGACTCGCACTATTCGCCGCGCTCCTCAAACTAATCGGCCCCCCGCCGACCGCCCCCCTCGCCGCCTCGAGCGCCACCACGCCCACGCCCCCCACCCCGCCCACGCGCCGCGCCCTGCCCCTCGCCGGCGGCCCCTCGTCGCCGAAGTCGATCTCGAGCCCGCCGCCGCCGTCGCCGTCCGACGAGTCCGCGTCCGACCCCGCGTCGTAGGCGGGCCGGGCGTCCGGCTTGTCGGGCGCGGGCGAGCGGGACGAGCGCGGCGAGGCCGAGGCCGATGGCGCCGGCGAGGGCGCGGGTGAGGACGACGGCGATGGGGAGGGAGGCGCGGCCGGCTTGGCGGGCTTGGCTGGGGCGTCGGCGGTAGGGCGCGTGCTGGCGCGGCGGTCGAGCCGGACTGAGGGGATGGGGGGCCGAGCGCTGGGCTGGGGCTGCTGCTGCGGCGGTGGCGGCGGCTGCGAAGGGCTCGTGGGCGCGGCGGCGTCCTGCTCGCGGCGCTTCTTGGTCGTTGTTGTCGTGGCGGCCGTCGTCGTCGTCGTAGTCGTGCTTGCCGCTGGCACTTTGTTGGCCTTGGCCGGCTTGCTGCCCGCCTCCGTCTTGACGCTCTTCTCGGCCTTCTTGCCCGCCTTATTTCTTGCCGTCGGCGCCGGCGTCGGCGTCGGCTCCGCACCCCGTCTCGGCGTCCCCGCCGCGCTGCCGGCCGCGCTGAGCGTGCCCGGTTCCGGCGACGGCGCCACGGCTGCGGCGGCACCGCCGTCGCTCCTGTCCCGTAGCGTCCTCTTGCGCCGCGTCGGGAGGAAATGGCGGAAGTCGAAAGGGTTGTGCGTATCGGGCTCGTCCGAGAGGTTGGGCGCCTCGTCGTCCGTGTCCGGCCTCGGGCCTCTTCCCAGCGCGGCTCCTCCGAGCGCGCCGCCGTCGTCCGTCACGTCGCCGGTGTCCCAGGCATCGGACGCGGTGAGGGCGCCGCCGACGGATGTGGAGTGCGGGGGCCGGATGTGCTTGTGCTGGCGGGCGAGCTTGTCGGCAGAGGGCTCGGTCGGGGTCGAGGTGAGGTTGAAGGTGTATGTTGAGGACACGGGTTCGAGCGTGGCGGTTTGGCGGGAGGGGTCGAAGATGAGGACGTAAGATGCTGAGGGGGGGTGGGATGTGCCGGTGTAGGTGTAGGACCGGTCGGCGGAGGAGAGGTCGGTAGCGGTGAGGTTTAGGGTGGAGTGGCCTTTGTTGGAATTGGTAGCGGCGGTTGAGGGGGAGGAGCTGGATGGGGATGTTATGGTTGTTCGAGTGGACTGGGAAGAGAGGGATGGCGGTTTGACGTTGTCTGGGAGCACGTTAGCTTCCTGTGCGGCTGGGCGAGTCATTTCAAACGCTGGATGTTGCTGGAGGAGGCTCACATCGAATGGTGCCAAAGGCCCCGGCTTGGCCGGAGGAAGAGGAGTTGCCGCGCGAGAGAGCCTCGCCGGCGACAATGGTGTAACGGGCGTTCTTGAAGGGATCGACGACGGTCGTCGGGCTGGCCGGGCGTGGAGACGCCATGGTGTCCAGCGTGTCACCGGGATCGTGAACAGACGGAGGTGTTGATCCCGGGTAGGCGGGTGGCCGGACAGAAATCGGCGGGGACGCTGGTCGAAAAGACGCGTCAATGACGGGCGCGCGGTGCGGACGCTACATGAGGCAGAGAGTGCAGCAGTCCCGGCGAGGCGTACAAGGCGGAGGGAGTGGAGAAACAAGGCCGCGCGCCGGGGCCAATTGGCGCGAGCGAGGCGGACGGGGCCGGCACGTGACGCCAAGAAGCCGCCTTCCGCTGCTATTTCGGGCGCGGCCAGAGTCCCGGCCGCCCTCTCGACGCCCGTGTCGCGCAGCTTCGCGTGTCCGCCCGTAATCCGAAGCTCCGAGGGAAACGCGTGCCGCCGGCGCTGCGGGTTCCTGGAGCGTCTGAACGGGCGGGATCAATTGGTCTCCAGAAGCGCACCTGGGCTCCGCGGAGTGGAGCGAGGAGTGAGGCAAGCAAAGCCAGCGGAGAAGAAGCAGCCCCCAGCGCCCCGCCCAGAACAGTAGAAAGAACAAAAAGAGCGCCAGTGTTCGCGCATTGCAAGCTGCTGCGCGCATGCGTCCATGTGAAGAGCGAAACAAGTCGCCGGCGGGCGGCGCCGACGGGGTAGGGCTGAGGCCGGGGGAACCCCTGCGCCGCGCGCCGACGATCGCTCGCTTGGGCGCCTCACGTGATCTTGAATCCGGCTTAGTCATGGCCGGGCCATATCCAGGCGTCGCTCAGCCTCGTCCGGCCTCGCCTCCACCACGCCTCCGCGCTGCCTCCAGCTCCCTCGCCCGCGCGCTCCGTCGACGCCTCAAGCGCACGTTCCTTCGCTTCAACCCCGTCCGCGCGCGCGTCTTGCATCTCTTTGCGCTGCGCGGGAAGAGACCGGATCGCGGCGGCGCTCCAGTGGCCCGCCGCTTTCTTCCTGAGTCACCGCCAGCCAGCGTCCCGCCACCAGCCGCGGCGCTTTCACCGATTTCCTTCCGCCGCTCGCTTCCACCAACCTCTGCGCCCACTTCTACCCCGACCACCGCAGCCTCCCTTCCTTCGCTTCTAGGCTGCCCGCTGTGATGGCGATGATGGGCAACCCGCTGCCGCTCTCGCCCGGCGAGGTGCGCGAGCCCGAGGCCGCGCAGGAGCAGGACCAGGAGTGGCAGGAGAACCTCAACATCCACCTGATCTGCCCGTACTGCCAGGAGGACCCGCCGCAGCTCAAGGACGACGCGACGGCGGGCGACACCATCTGCATGAGCTGCGGCACGGTGCTGGCGGCGCGCATGGTGGACACGCGGTCCGAGTGGCGCACCTTCTCCAACGACGACCAGAACAACGACGACCCGAGCCGGGTGGGCGACGCGGCGAACCCGCTGCTCAACGGCTCGCAGCTGCAGACCAACATCGCCTTCGGCGACTCAGCCCGGTCCAAGGAGCTGCACCGGGCCCAGAACAAGGCGACGCACGACAAGAGCACCAAGACGCTGCTGGCGGCCTACAAGCAGATCGGCTCCCTCTGCGACAGCCAGCACCTGCCCCACGCCGTGTCCGACACGGCCAAGCACCTCTTCAAGCTCACCGACGACGCCAAGGCCTTCAAGGGCAAGAGCCAGGACGCCATCATCGCCGGCTGCATCTTCATCGCCTGCCGCCAGAACAACGTGCCCCGCACCTTCCGCGAGATCTACGAGATGACCAACGTGTCCAAGAAGGAGATTGGCCGCACCTTCAAGGCGCTCGAGAAGTTCTTCGCCAACCAGCGGCCCAAGTCGCAGACGGTGAACACGGGCGGTAAGTACCCTTGGCCGGCCTGCGCGCAGAGCCCCGACGCAGCCCTCGTCCGCATCCAGCCGGCTCGAGACTCGCTGCACACATGACTCCTTCCTTCGCTCTTCCCTCCCCCCTCCCCCCTCCCTCCCTTCTCACGATGATCACGCTTCTAACCACGCGCGCAAACGGCAGGCGTCATCGGGTCCAACGACGCGTACACGACGACGTCGTCGACGCCGGCGGCCGAGCTCTGCCGCCGCTTCTGCAACATGCTGGGCCTGTCCAACGCGGCGACGGTGGTGTCGGTGGACCTGGCGGACCGCATGACGACGGTGGGCTCGCTGGCGGGCCGGTCGCCGCTGTCGGCGGCGGCGGCGTGCATCTACATGGCCAGCCACGTCATGGCGGAGCCCAAGTCGCCCAAGGAGATCGCGGAGCCGGCCGGCGTGTCCGACGGCACCATCCGCACCGCGTACAAGTACCTCTACGCCGCGCGCGAGGAGATACTCACCGAGGAATACGTGCGGAACAAGGGGCTCAACCTCGCCAAGTTGCCGAGCGCGTAAGCGTGTTGTGTGGGCTTTTTTTTTTCTCTGCGTCTTGTCGCGTTGCTTCGTTGATGCCATTCGCGGTTGTGCTGACATGGTGCGGGTGCGTGTGGCCGTGGTGCGTGGTGTTGTAGGAAGAAGAGCCAGCAGAGCCAGTCGGGGAAGAAACGGAAGCGGGCTGCTCGGGCGAGCCGTGAGGACGACTGATGTCGTCTTGGCTTCTCCTTGCCGTCAAGGGTACGTGCCGTGCTGTTTGTGCTGCTGCGTTGTATGCGCGCGCGTCGTTGCGGTCTTTCTTTTTTTTTTCCCTTGGCCCTTTTGTTTTGTTCCGTTGTATTTTGCCTTTTGTTTTAGAGGCTCCTTTTTCTCTTTCTTCTCTTTTTTTTTTTTTTTTGCCTTGCGCCTTTTTTTTTTTTTTTTGCCCGTTTTTCTTAACAGGGCCGTGTTAGTCGAGCGCGAACAGGAAAAGTGGTTGTATTCCCATTTGTCACTGTAATGATCGTTGCGCTTTTTGCATTCGGCGGCGAATATTTTGGTAGGGTTTTGCTTCTTCAGTTTGGTTCTGGGTCTCTTTTCTTTCCTTTCGTTTTTCTTTTTTTTTTTTCTTTTTGTGTTGCGTCGAGTTTGGGTTTATCACTCAAGCATGGACATTTACTACTAAAAGGTTTCCTTATGTCTAGGACTCGAGAACGCGGATGGCGGAAGAGCCGTCTACGGCCTGCGACTAGTTATGGAGGATCGAGGGGTGAGGGCGGAGGGTGGAGGTTGGATGATGGGCGTTGGGGAGCTGGACCGGTTGATGGCCAGAGGTATATCCCGGCAGAGCGTAAAGGTTGATTATGGACGGGCGAGGGGGTGCGATTCATGATGACATGACGACCTTGGGAAAGGTGTCGGTGAAGGAGTTCATGCGGAGACTCGAATACGCGAGGAGATACTCCTTGCCGGGTCAAATGAAACAAAAAGATAAAAACCAGGAAAAAAAAATAAAATCTATACAGCTTGTGTTTAGGTAAAGTTTGAAAGGCACCAATAAATGCCTTTGCTTGCCGGGAACTGAGGCTCTTGTCTGGAGCAGTCGCAGATGGTGATGGAGTTGATGTCAGGTACGCAGGACTCGGTGAGCCCTTCAAGTTCTTCCAACTTTTCGGGAAGCATGCGAATGCAGCAGCACTAGTCCTCGCAGATCGGATCTCTGTTCGCATTGCTCGATTGAAAGCGCGGACACATCCTCGTGCCCGATGCAACCAAGACGGGCGCCGCGATGATATGCAGCGGCAGGGATCGATGTCATGGCCCCACGTCAGCGGGGCCAGGCCCCGGCCAGGCTCGAGCGACATCGGCGCAACGTAAAAATCGAAAAAGTTACACCACTCGATCGAGTCATATCCGGCCGCGTTTACCACCGCCCACAGCCGCACGGCGGAACGGCATCTCCACATTTCGGGACACGCTTTCAGGCCCCCGGCGCACAGATTGCAGCGAACCGTTGCTGGACGCGGCTCCACTAAGGGCAAAGACCGAGACCGAGGCCGTGGCCGAGACCGAAAGCGATCGCGCGAGGGAAACACACCGTTTGGATTCGAAGGAAGAAAGAGAAGAGGGAGAGGAAGAGGAAGAAGCCATCATGGATATCGAGCACTTCTCCACCTCGCACAACCGCAACTTCCCCACGAGAAAATGCGGTGCGTTACCACCTTGCTCCCCTCCCCCTACCTCCGCCACCAAGCAACCTACCCCTAGCCTCCAAGCCTCGAACTTCTCATCCTCAATCATGCTGACTTCGATCCCCCCTCTCGTCCGCACGCAGGCGTCCTCGGCGCAACCGGCTCCGTCGGCCAGCGCTTCATCCTGCTCCTAGCCCTGCACCCGCACTTCCACCTGCAGGCCGTGGGCGCGTCGGAGCGCTCGGCCGGGAAGCCGTACCGCGCCGCGGTGCGCTGGAAGCAGGCGCTGCCGATGGGCCCGGACGTCGGCGACATGGTCGTGCGGCGGTGCGCGCCGGAGGAGTTCGACGACTGCGACGTGGTGTTCTCGGGGCTGGACAGCGACGTCGCGGGCGAGGTTGGTAAGTCAGGCCGGGCGGCCGGCCGGGCCGGCCACTGAACCGCCGTCGTTGCACGCACGGCGGCCGGACGCTAACCGCATCGCCGTCGCCGCGACAGAGACGGCCTTCGTGCGCGCCGACCTGCCCGTCTTCAGCAACGCCAAGAACCACCGCCGCGACGCGCTGGTGCCGCTCGTCGTGCCGACGGTCAACCTCGCGCACCTGGCGGCCGTGCCCCGCCAGCGCGCCGCCCGCGGCCTCGCCAAGGGCTTCCTCGTCTGCAACTCCAACTGCGCCGTCACCGGCGTCGTGATCCCGCTGGCGGCGCTGCAGGCGCGCCTCGGCCCCGTCGCCGCCGCCTCCGTCGTCACCATGCAGGCCGTCTCCGGCGCCGGCTACCCGGGCGTCGCCTCCATGGACATCCTGGACAACGTGGTGCCCTTCATCGCCGGCGAGGAGGACAAGCTCGAGGTGGAGGCCCAGAAGATCCTGGGCGCCGCCGACCCGGACGCCCCGGACGAGAAGGACGCCTTCGGGTACCATGGCTTGCGCATCAGCGCCGCCTGCAATCGCGTGCCCGTCATGGATGGCCACACGGCGTGCGTGTCGCTACGGTTCGCCAAGAGGCCGCCGCCGAGCGTCGACGAGGTCAAGGCGGCCATGAGGGACTACGTGAGCGAGGCGCAGACCATGGGGTGTCCGTCGGCGCCGGAGAGGGCGATTGTCGTCATGGACGAGCCCGATAGGCCGCAGCCGAGGCTGGATCGGGAGACGGATAGAGGGTATGCCGTTAGTGTGGGGAGGATAAGGGAGGACGAGAGCGGCATTTTCGACTTTATGTTTGTAGCCTTGAGTCATAACAGTAAGTCTCTTTTTCCGTTATGCTTGCTGATGCTTGATGTTGTCTCTCGTGGATGCTGACGGTGGCATACAGCTGTTATTGGCGCGGCGGGTTCGTCCATTTTGAATGCGGAGGCTGCAGTTCTCAAGGGTTTTGCGTAATCTTGTTGAATATGGGTATCAAATTTTATATACTAGGTACTTTTGGAGTCCGGTTACAAAAGCTTTTGTTCCTCCCCGTTTCCCCCATGCAATTTTGTGTATTGATGTCCCACACGCATAGTCTTTTATCAACTTCCAATGCAAGCCGTGCTTCGTGATGCATCAAACACTTTTAACCGTTAGAAATCTTTTACTCCCAGTCTCTCGATCACTGATAGACTCTTTGAAACAATTTCCGGCGCCTAGTCGGTACATCCTTGGTCCGACGTCCCAGAATCTTTTCCAGTCGTAATGCCAATCCAAATTGCCTTCTTCCGAGCCTCCTCGCCATATGGCTCCGATCTCGACGAGGTTCTATGCAATCTAACCATCCCGTCCCGACCATACATCGCCATATCTCTTGTGCCGGAGTCGCGCACCTACCCATAAAAGCGAACGAACCTAGACGCGCCTCCGCCCAAACACTCTAAACCTCTTCACCCCTCCGTCCGGAATAATCACCAACTTCAGATGCGAATACGTCTCCCCCTTCACATTCTTCAGCACATCCGCCCCATACTCATGCTCCCTATCCGGCCCCGTCTCCATCGGCTCCAGCACCTCAACCCACCCCTTATCCTCGCTCCCCGGCAGCACGCCCTCCGCCCAGCGCCCCGCAAAGACAGCCACCTTCTGCGGGAAGTTGCCGCGGAAATGCGCCGTATCGACGACGACCTTGACGACCTCGCCGGGGGCCCCCAGCTTGACGACCACCCAGTCGACGTGCGGGCCGCGCGTCCGCTTCGTCTCCCAGCCGTCGCCCATGTCGACGCCGCGGCCCGGCAGCAGCAGGTTGTCCTTGGCGCCGAAGTGCTGGTCCGAGCACGCGGCCGCGACGCCGCCGTTGACCGCCGCCGCCAGGTCGAGCACCGCGTCCGCCGCCGCCGGGAAGACGGGCTCCGCGAGCCCGTACAGCCGGAAGCGCGCGATGCCGCCGTCCGGGTACATGGCGAGGCGGACGTGGGTGTAGGCGGGCGCGGCCGGGCGCGGCGGCAGCAGCCAGGCGTGGCGCCGGGAGGGCCCGCACTCCTGCCTGGGCAGGACGGGCTCCCAGGCGGGGAAGTCGGGGGCGCCGAGGCGGGCCTCGTCGTCGTCGTCGTCGGCGCCGAGCGCGCAGCCCTCGACGCTGACCTCGGGCGCGTGGTTGCCGTTGAAGAAGGCCGTGTCGACCTCGACGCCGTGCACCCGGCCCGAGGCCACGCCCAGCCGGAAGATGACGAAGTCGAACGGCGCCCGGTTGTGTCGCCGCGTCTCCCAGCCGTCGTACCACGCGCCGGCGTGGGTGAAGACGCCGGGTTTGCGGACGGGCGGGGTGGGCGTGGTGAGGTTGGAGGCCGAGGCGAACCATTCGTCTGAGAGGGAGACGATGCGGGACCCGAGGGGTTTGGAAACGAGGTCTGGGAACGGAGTGGTGAGTGAGGCGGTGGATCAGTGTGAGAAGGTGGACTGGTGGGGAATGGACAGACGGTTGAGTGAACAGACAGATCGTGGGTCGAACGGGTGAGAGGTAAGTCAACCGAAAGGCGGACCGGTAGATTGAGTGGATGGCCAAGTGAGAAAATAGGAGTTTGTGTCATGGTTTCTGTTGTTTCTTCGAGATGCTCAAGTAGCCTAATAACTGACCTATAGTGTTGGATTTGAAGGTAGCATCTATATCCTCGGCGGGGATCTGGCGCACGCCCGTGAGGCCCTCCTGTACGGCTTCCGGAGGCACGGCTGGGACCTCCATGGTGGAAGTGGTGGTAGTAGCAGCAGCAACGTTTTTCGTGATACGCTCAAAGATAGCGATTTGCAGTGCTTGAGATAGGCACGGCTCAGCAGCAGTGGTGGTGATAACTGAGTGCTTGCAAAGATTGTTATTACGGATTGCAAGACGTACGGAAAACACTCCGAGAATGTGACACGACAGGGACGAAGGCAAGGGGGCCAATGGCCTTTGTTTCTGCGGCTTCCGGGAAGAGGGGCTGGTGATGGAGGGATGGGCGGGTAATGGCGGGGTGGGGCAGCGAAGATATCATGGCGGCCGAGGACGGCCAGGGGTGGGGGAGGGGTGCTGGGGGTCCGACCAGGGCCGGAGGGCGCCGATTGCGTGATGGCGGCCGGCGCCGTCCAGCGACGCCGACATCATCGCGCGCATCGCTTTCCCGCCGGCCGCCGCTGGCGCCGCCTGTCCCTGGTGGTGAAGGTCCTGGCTGGCCCGTTGCCAACCGTCGCCCAGCCCTGACGCCGAGGAGCCGGGAACGCCGTCCAACCATCCACACCACGCCGGCACGCACACCCCACACACATGCACGCCCGGATCGTATACAGCCCGCTCGCAAACGGCGCGAGGCTGAGCCAGCCCGGTGCAGGGATTACTTCCACCACTAGCAGCGCAACCCCGCGCCCGAACACATGCCGCTCAGGGCGGGCGAATTGGGGGCGTCGGTGGGCTTGCCCTGGTGGTTGGCCGCATCGGCCGCCCAGCTTAAAAGGGACACGATGCCGTTCTGCGTCCCCCCCTCACGCCTTGAACTTCACCTTGCTTATTTCTCCCCTCTTGCTCACCGGAGAGGGAGTATTTCAAAGCCTCTCCAGAAGGCCGCCGAAACGGAAAAGGCAAAAGGCATTCTGGGAGTGATCGATACTTTTCCGCTGGAGCTCCTTTTCGGCCAGTGTCCGAGTTGAAACACTACTCATTGGGGACTATTGGCCCTTGGTTGTTGTCGTCGAGTGATTCTGCCGCCGGTCCCTCTTTGTCTTACCTCTGTCCTGGCATCCGCGAGACAGACAATTAAGACCTCCGTCTGGCCCCGATCGTCCTCCGCTTGGAATACAGCGAGCGTTTCGTGCACGTCGAGATGTCGTCGGCCAAGCCCATCTTCGTAGCCACCCATCCGCGGGCGTGCTCCACTGCCTTCGAGCGGGTATGCGTTTCCATATTTTGTCGGCCGTGGACTCAACAACAAACGGATGGGAAGAACGTTATGATCGATGGCCCTTGGCGCTGACGCTGGCACTGGCACTGGCACTGACGCCATCTAGGTCTTCATGACCCGCAAAGACACACTGCAGTGTGTCCACGAGCCCTTCGGGGACGCGTGGTACTATGGCCCTGAGAGACTGGCCGAGCGCTACGCCGCCGACGAGGAGACTCGAGTCGGCAGCGGCTTCTCGGGCAGCACGTACAAGACCATCCTCGACCGGATTGAGCGGGAAAATACCGAGGTTCGACCCTCTCCTTGCCGCTCAGCCGCGCGCGATGTTTCTACTTCCGTCACTTGAATTTTGCTTTTCCTTCTTTTTTGCTCTTCATATTTTGCTTGGTTCTCTGCGTCGCCTCACTTGCAGTTTTGCATGGTTCCAATCCGCCCGCCGAGTGCTCCCTCCCTGCGTCGCCTCAACTGCGTCGTGGCTTCCTCCACCAACTGGATATGCTCCTCCTCACTCCTCGCTCGCCCAATGCGACCGCGATCTTCATATCGCCCCTGCGAGGACCCCCGAGCCCAAATGGACCGCACCCCAACTATGTGTCTACTCGACGCATAAGACCTTTCCTTGCCAAGAAAGAAAGAAAAAACTTCAACACCAAAACCACCGCTTCGTTCTTAAGAAAAGCCAGCTTTTGTCTTGCTCGCACATTCCGCCTGCATGATGTGCCTGTCTCGACCCCTTCCTCGCCCTCTCACCACTCCCGACTACTTACCCTTCTTCTTCCTCCCAAAACCAGGGTAAACGCCTCTTCATCAAGGACATGATGCAATACTTCATGCCGCCGGACCGCAAGCCCGCTAGCATCGCGCCTTCGTTGCGCCAGTTCCGCCGCGGCGTCGGCACCGGCGCCGACGAGACCACCATCACCGCCGGCGGCGCGCCCCCCCCCGCTGCCGCCGCCGAGGCCGACTCGACGACGTCGTCGGGCTCGGGCTCGGGCTCGTCGCCGTCGACGCCGTCGGAGCCCAACCCGGCGGCAGCGGACCTCGCGGCCGCGGCCGCGCACGCCGACGGGGACGACGCGGACGAGCCCGGCAACCCGACGGTGGTGCCGCGCGCCCTGCTCGCGCGCTTCCACTGGACCTTCCTGATCCGGCACCCGCGCAGCAGCGTGCCGAGCTACTACCGGTGCTGCGTGCCGCCGCTGGTGGCGCTGACGGGCTTCGACGACTTCATGCCGGCCGAGGCCGGCTACGACGAGCTGCGGCGCGGCTTCGACTACCTGCGGACGACGGGCCTGGTCGGCGGCGAGTCGGGCGTCGACGTCACCGTCGTCGACGCCGACGACTTGCTGGATAACCCCGTCGGCGTCATCAGAGAGTTTTGTCGTAGGACGGGCATCCCTTTTGAGGAGGACATGCTGAAGTGGGATTCCGAGGATGATCATGGCAGGGCGAAGGCGGCGTTTGAGAAGTGGAAGGGGTTCCATGAGGACGCGATTGACTCGACCGAGTTGAAGCCGAGGGAAAAGGTATGTTCTCATTTCCCTCTGCTTTCCCCTTCCCTTTGTCCCGACTACGTTCCTACATGCCCTTGAGATGCACGACGTGAGCGCAGTAGCACATGATGCCTGGCTCTGGCACTGCTGTTCTCCAAACTTTTCTTTTGTCCTCTACTCGCCGCGGTACAAGGGTTGGAGGCAGGCGCTGATGCCGTTTCCCGCTAACGACAGAAGAAGAAACGCAAGTCGGACGAAGAGCTCTACGCCGAGTGGACCACGAAGTACGGTGAGAAAGGCGCAAAAGTCATCAAGGAAACCGTCGACGCGAACGTCCCAGACTACGAGTACCTTAAGCAGTTTGCCATCAAGGTCTGAGCCTGCCTCTCTGCCACGCTCGGGAAAGCGATGTCGGCGAAGGGTAGTCTGGTCTTGGAAAAGAAGAATCTTGGATTTTTGGGCTTATGGCCGACCATTCGCTGGCTAATATCGGTTTCGTCTCCGTATCTTCATCGGTTCATGGCAACGGATATAAAATTGCATACTCGGGTCGTACACTTATCGGGTAATAATAGGGAACATAGGGACCTATGTGGTGATGCTTACAGTTAGGACTTGGGTATCTGGAGAAACACGCCATTTAAAGAAACCTTTAATGAAACAGGAAATAATGAAATTTTACCTACAAAAACTCTAACAGCAGTTTTCATCCCACATGTTGATGCATGCTTGTTGTGATCCGGGTATTTATTTGTGCAAACTGCGCCTTATTCCAAAAAGTCCGGGGCCCCGAATAACCGACGGAGCGCGATGCTGAGCGTACTCCCAAGAGTCTGATCTCAGGAGCCTAATCCCGAGAACATGAATCCACCGCACGTCATACATCCAGCGCCAACATTATCCGGCGCGCATCACCTATCCACCTTCCCCATCACCAATTATCAAAGTTCCCAAAGCCACCCCCCGTCCTAGCCTTTTTCTTCTTAGGCTCCTCAACAGGCTCATCCCACTCGCCCACAATTTCGTCCTCCTCCTCCAGGCCCCGTGCCTCCTTAGCCTTCTTCTCCGCCAAAACCTTCTTCAAATACCACCCGACCTCCTTCTCCTCCTTCTCCTCAGCCTTCCCATCTAACCGGATCCTCTTCCCCGTCCACGTGGTGCGCTCGTCGTCAGCTCCGCCCTGCCTCCGCACCTCCTCGCGCTCCTTCTCTCGCCTCTCCCCCTCCGCCTTCTCGCGTAAAAACTCCTCGAACGGGTCCACAAAGACCAGCACGCGGCTAAGCACGCACTCCTCTTCCGGGCGATCTTTCGCGTCCGTGGGCACGGCCTCGAGGCGGCGCAGGGTCTCGGCGCCGCGGGCGGCGGCGGCGGGGTCGACGCCGGCGCCGATGGCCGGGTCCGCCGCCGACAGGACGGCGCGCGCGAAGATGGTGTGCTTGCGGTTCAGGTGCGGCAGCGCGCGGTAGGTGATGAAGAACTGGGAGCCGTTTGTGTTCTTGCCCTTGTTGGCCATGGACACGATGCCGCGGGCCGAGTGGGTGTTGGGGCCTTCGATCTCGTCGTTGAAGTGCTTGTTCCAGATGGACTGGCCGCCGCGGCCGGAGCCGGTCGGGTCGCCGCCTTGGATCTGCGGCGCGCGGATTGGTTAGTAGAGGATTGCAAATGATGACTTCGACGGACGAAGGAGTGGCCAACCATGAAGTTCTTGATGTTCCGATGAAACGAGATCCCGTCGTAGTACCCCTTCTTGGCTAGCTGCACGAAATTCCATACCGCCTTCGGCGCCCACTCGGGCATCAGCTCGATCGTCACCTCGCCCAGATTCGTCACCAGCCGCGCGTATCCCTTCATCTTGACGCGCTTCGGTCGCAACATGTACTCCTCGTCGGTCAAGAGAGCACGCTCTCCCGAGGTATGCGGGGTCACCCCGGTGCTGGTGAACGACGCGGCCGCCATGCCCGTCGTGTGCTGCGATGCATTCGCGGGAATCGCACGCGCGGGCCGCATGCCGACGTTGACTGGCTTGTCACCCGTTCCTTGAGCGCCTGCCTTCTTCTGAAGCGACAGGGTATGGTTCGGGTCGTTCGTCTTTGCGCGCTCCTCGCGCGATTTAGCCACTGCTTCCTTGGCCTTCAGGACCCTCAAGTCGGCGCCGCTGCCCAGTGCGGCCGTATTGATGGAGCCCTTGCCCTCGGGCTCCGCCCCGTCGCTCTCCTTCCAGTGCTTGAACGACGAAATGTCCCGGTCCACGACGTTTTGCGGGTCCTGCAAGGTGATAATGTCCTTGCGCGAAAACTCCTCGTCCGACACCAAGTCGCGCCAGTTCTTCGCCTTGATGTTGAGCCTGTGCACCGTGTCCCAGGCGAAGACGTTTCCACTCGTGCTCAGCGCCACCAAATGTGTATTGTCCGTAAATGGTTTCATCGTCACCGGGTCCACGTACTCCCCATCCTCGTTCTTGGTAAAGTCAAGCTTCAGCAGCTCGGATGGTTTGAGCGGCCCGCCATCGACCGGGTTCACGTTACCGTGCTTCTTCAGGTAGGCAGCGATGTGCTCGAGATCGAATACGGTGCCGGTCGGCGTGCAGACTGGGTGCGAAAAGGGCTGTAGCGTCAAGGCGCAATAGTTGAAGGGGAGCCGCTTGAAGGTGGGCGCGTCGCGGCGCGCTCCGACGCCGGCACCTGCACTGGCGGAGTAGGCGTCCGAAGACGCCCACTCTGAGTGCGTGATGTAGAGCTTGTCGGTACCTGCCGGGAGAATCTTTATTTTTAACCTGCTCGTCGAAGTCGGATCCTACGAGAGAAACTCGCGATGCGACTTACCTTTACCCATCTGGAAATCGCTTTCCAATCACCGCGATCAGGCAAGATGGCAACGACAGGGATAAAGTCGGATGCGCAGAGGCTGCGCGCGCAATATCAGGATGCGAGGCTCATGGGAGAGGAGAAGTTGGCGGTAGTTGAAGGTGTAGAACGGGGAGTCTGCAGGCTCGAGGGAGGAAGAATTGCGGATGTTCGGCTGGTGATGGCGCTGCGGCCGCGAAGCTCTCGGGGAAGCCACGACCACGTGTGGCGCATGCGTGGCGCATGTGTGGCTCACTGTGGCAAATTCAGCCCTACGAAGCCCCTCCCACATGACTTCCTCCGCATTAGAAGACTTTTCCAGGCTTCAATCGTTAAATAGACGTCTTCTCCTACATTTACCAGCCAATTCGGGTTCAAGCCGTCAATATGCGCGCCGAATATTCAATTCTAGTTGTCAATCCCAACTCCACTGAGGCCATGACCGAGGCATTGAAGCCTCTAACCTCAAAACTGGGCTTCAAAGACGTAAGTTTTCTGTTCTCTCCACACACACGCCGGCTCAATAGCAGTTATGTAGGCCTCCTATGATGGATTTTTAGACATCATGCAACCCCGACATGATTTCCGCTCTATCAGCCCATAAAGCATTCACTAATCGCCACCAGGCCTCACTCACCTTCTTCACTGCCCCATCCGGACCCAAATCCATCAACAACGAAGACGACGCTATTGAATCCGCCCGCCACTGCCTCCCGCATCTGCTGCCCCTCTTAGCTTTCAACGACGCCATCCTGGTCGCCTGCTACTCCGCCCACCCACTAGTCCCCATCCTCAAGCGCGAACCCTCCATCCGCGAAGCCAACAAGCCCGTGACCGGCATCTTCGACGCGAGCGTAAGCGCAGCGCTGCAACTCGTTCAGCCCGGCGAGCGTTTCGGCATCGTAAGCACGGGACGGCAATGGGAGGCCATTTTGAGCGAGGCGGTCGAAGCCTTCCTCGGCACGGCGGCAAAGCAAGGCAAGAGCAGTGCCCCGGAAGATATCAGCGCGAGGTTTGCGGGCGTAGAAACGACCGGACTAGATGCTACCGAGCTGCATGATGCGCCGCCGGAGGAGGTGAGGAGGAAGATGATGGATGCGACGAGGAGGCTGGTCAGGAAGGGGAAGGTCGGCGCGATTTGTCTTGGGTGTGCCGGCATGGCGGGTATGAATGAGATTGTGAGGGAAGCTTGTTTGGAGGAACTAGGAGAAGAGGAAGGGAGAAGGGTGAGGATCGTGGATGGGGTGCAGGCTGGCGTAGCATGGTTGGAAGGTGCGGTGAGATTGGACTCGTGAGGAAGGTAAAAATAGCGGATGTGTACAGCAAAGGTTCTTGAATTGAGGGTCAGCGCCGTACCGCCAATTTAATGCCATTATAAAAGCAATTATAAGAATCCTACTTGATATGAAATAGAAAAGGAGAGAAGAAAACCCAAATAAGATTACATGACGGAATGTGTCCTTCCAAAGCATCCCTTGCAAAATGAGGTCTCAATCGACGTTCCTTCTCGTTATAACTAGGTATCAACCAAGTTGTCAATTCAATCAAAAGGCTCGAATCACCACGATTTCCAAGAATATAGTAACGTACTTCACAAGCGAACCGACCACCCAAGCGAGCCGACCACTTTTGCCAAG
>MU001682.1:733795-790674 GCA_010093515.1 Lineolata rhizophorae | reverse complement strand
GCCTTTGAGTCGCTCCGTCGCGTCGGTCCTTTAGCGTTGATCGGTGGACTCTGTATGTAGCTGCGGCGCGTCGTTCGCTCTGGATTTGGCCAGTCTGGAGAGCAGAAAGGGCAAGCTGTATTCTAGCTTCGTGAGAGGACGATTCTGCGTAGGTAGCTAGACTCATAGTAGTTGAGATGATTTTTAGTGGGGGCTTGGCAAAAGTGGTCGGCTCGCTTGGGTGGTCGGTTCGCTTGTGAAGTACGTTATGCCCTTCAAGAATACACTCTTCCACTGTTTTCTACTTGCGCCGTTCGGGTGACGATTCTTGTCTCTCTAACTGCGAACCATCGGGCGATGTCGTTGTAGAGCTTCCTTGTCTGCCGATCAGTTCAACCAACCGTAACCTACAGTTTCGAAGTCGTAGACGTGCTTTCACAGGCGCCACAGGCGCACCGGTTAGTGACGTTGTACGTCCGGAATTGTGGCTCGCTGTATTTGGCGGGTTTTTTTCCTGGTCTCCCGGGGTTCCAGGCGATTTTTGTGGCGCTGTGCGATTGCCTGGGCCAGGGTCATAGTTCAACTCTCTTTTTATTCCGCTGAAAAATTCGACAAGCTCGTTGATTTTAATAGCTGCCCAGATAGCTGGAATCGCAATGGCGGTTGATATTCCAACTACAAGAATTAGACCGTTAAATGGCACTCTACTAGATTTAGGCGAGATTTAGAAACTTACATATCATGCCAAATATCCATTGAGCCCTGTATGCCGGCTCCTCATCTGGGTCCTTGTGTGGAAATATGTTGACGTTAAGAGCAAACAGGGACGTCAGAAGTGACATTGGCAACTAGAAATGATGGAGAAATGAGCCTCTGGTAGATGACTTAGGATTATAAGGTGCACATACAAAAATAATCGTGACAATTGTGAAGACGAGTATTGTCTTGGTCTGCCGCCCGGCCTCTTCCGCGTCGTGGCGTGCTTCCTCAGCTTCGATGAGATTGGCTTGTTTTTGCTTCAAGTCAAGGAGGCCAGAAAGCTTCGGCTCATCAGCATTGACTATCTGAAAATACGTTGAAAACGCGCAACTTACCGCTTTCTGGACTCGGACTGAGTCACTCTCAAGCTTTTCTACTTGGTCCAATCGCGTTTGGTGCCCACTAATATCGTACAGTTGCTCTACAAACTCCCTTTCAGCAATTTCCTCCTCCTTCGTTGGTTTCTTTTTGGTGAACTGTCGTTTCATCTCCTCCAGCACGTATTTCTGATCATCCAGGATATATTTAATGATGTTCACCTCATCTTGGATGTCTTTGATATCTTTCAGGGCATCGATTTCTTCTCCCAATTTCAAATCTTCTCTTTCTTTGCGCCCGTTTCGTTTAGAGCGCCTCTTCTCATGCTCCTTGACAAACTCTTCGAACATTTTGAAGGACGCAGTCTCCTTTGATCTCTGCGCGAGTAATAGATCATCAGCATAAAATTTCAAAACTTTGTGAATTAACAAAGACATCGCACGTACTACTTGGCCAATAGAGTTTGCAAACATATCCAACATAGATTCCTCACCATGTTTCAACTTAGCTTTGCGAACGTCCATAAATCCAGCACAGACGTTAGTAATGACGGTTGCCATATGAAAGACCGACGTCATATGCTTGCCGATGTCTTCGTTGTCGATTTGCTTCCGGATTTCTTCGAGCAGCTCGTACGTGTTGTCGCATTCCATTTCATCATTTATAGGAGGAGGAAAGCACGTGATTATTGTTTCTGTAAGTCTACTGTCAGCAATACTACATCCACGTCTGCCCAATCTATGACATACTGTCATTGATGATCCAAAGCCAGAGCCTGTCCACCATGCAAATTTGGTAGTCTTCCACCGGAATATCCGCTGGAGGGTAACTCGTTTGGTATCTGAAGACCACCTGGTCGCTATCCCGATCTTCTCGATCTTTGTTCGACAAGGCAAAGTAGTAATGTTGATCCAGAGTCTTGCAAAGATGTAAACCTGTAGATTTCTCAGGGCGCAAGTAGGTTTGCAGAAGTCGTCCATTTCTATTATTTGGCAGTAATTCCGTGAGTTTGGTTTCCGCCTTTGCGATCAAATATGCGCGGTGGGCTTCATCGTTAGTGAAACCTACATCTTCCCTGGATTGGAATAGGTCTTTCCAGTTAGTCTCCTGTCTTTCGGACTCCTCTAGATGTTCGCGCAATCGTCGCTGAGCCTGGAACGCCTTGTTCCTGTCATTGGCTTCTCTGAGATCGCTGATGAACCTTTCTAGAATCTTGGCCAGCTTAATCTCGTCCACATATCGCTTTCTGTTGTCTCGTTCTCGTTTTGTCCCTGTGGACAAAAAAGGCATCTAAAAATTATATGAGAAAAGCTTTGCTTGAGCTTCCAAGGCATATCAGAGGTAAAACTCACGAAAATAGCGAGCTTACTGCCTCTCAATCGACTAAACCCAGATAATGGAGTTGCCACCCCTTTTGTCACAGCTTCTTTGGACTTGCCGGGCAAATCGCTCCTCTTGTCTTGGTCGGTCCCTTTTGTAGCAACGTCATGCCCCTCATTCTCACTTTGCATCCGTCTGGTCTTTGTAGGCAGATCTTCTGCATTCGTAGAGTCTAGGGTATCTGATGATACAATTCCTTGGGCCCCTTGAATCTGTCATGTGTAAGGAGGTGCAAAACTTGGGTAATTTCAAATACATACCCAGAAGTCGGTGTACATAAAACGTGCGTGCGGTTCGCCCGAGTGCTCCTTGAATTTGTCTTTCATGAATCGCTTCAATTTCGCACAGTCTACGCGTTGGCTTCTTTTCTCTGAAGCATAGACCTTCTTTATGAGGTCCTATGACTTCATTAAAAAGGTATTCTGGAATGAATAACAATATTGCAATTAAGGCTTACCTGCACCCAGTCCCACTAATTAGTTCATGTTAGCATAAATACTCATTATGGTGGTCTTCCGGGAAACATACATTGTTGGCAGGAAGGTGTATCCAACGGTACAAGAACTTTCCCTTGCCTCGTGCAATTTCCATGATCTCTGATGGCCCGTCACCATAAATGATGTCGTTCACTGTCCGCTTCTGCCTTTCAAAAGTTTGGATCTTGCCGTCTGAGGAAAGGAAATCGATCATGTTGACTCGGAATGATTCGCAAACAGTTCTGACATCATTATTTAGGTTCTCTGGATGTTGATACCAAGAGTCGTCCTCGAGCGGCAGATACCGCGGAGGTTCCAAGCACAAATCATGAATTCCTATCCAAACACGCAGCCATCTACGGTGCTTTTCGCGATCGTTTTCGGCTCCTGGTCGCTTTTTTTTAGCATCTGACAGCTTGCGTTTGGCAGAACGCTCGGCCTTGTTGATCGCGTCCCTAGAGATTTCTTTGCTCCGCAGAAGACTTCTCAGTGCATCCGTATCCCCATAGCACACCAAGTAATCTACTGCAGACCAATCTGAAGGGACCTGATCAGAATCTAGCTTGTCTTTTTCATCTTTGGTGAAGAAAAAATCCCGAGAGTAATCGACTTCGCCCGGTTCTCTTGGAAGCATCTGCCAAGCTAACTTACATACCATCTCTTCCTGCCCATGTAAAGCGGCGGCTCTCAGGGCCTTGACCCCGGATCCTCCCGGACCTTGGACTTCTTTTGCTTTTTGTAGCGTACTGAGAAAAGCCCGGAATAGTCTGATATTTGCCCCAAGCACACATAGGCGCAACGCCTGATATTTGTCGTCGTCCGTCAAAGCAGATAGCTCGGCTTCATCAAAGCATTTGAACAACTTCTCCGCCAGGGTATCGAAACCATTCCAAGCTGCCCAACACAGTACTTTGATAGATTTTTCGACAGGAATTTTCCACTGACGCGGGTTTTCATACGCGCTTTTCAAGCGCACTTGAGCATCAGCAATGGTCGTCTTTCCAAGGGCTGCTGGTTGTATGTCATGATCGAGCATGGAGTAGAGCAACTCAGCCTCTTCCAGCACAAGGAATCGAATCATTTTTGAATTTTCATAGGAGATTGCAACTTCTAGCGGCGTTCTTCCGTCACAATCTCCAACAGAGATAATTTTTCGATCCACCTGCTGCATTGCCGGGAAAGCAATCTTCAGTAGGTCCATTCGTTCCTCTCGGACAGTTGCATGAAGTGCTGTTCCGTGCTTATCCACACTGGTGAGTGAATGAGGTGCTAGCTGCTTCATTTTCATGACAATCATTGAGACTATCTTTGTGGAAAGCTCGACATGCTCAGCCGTATCCCTCGAATAATGTGCGCAGGAGGAGTATGATTCTATAGCTTCGATGAGTACGGTTCTTCCAAACACGTTCTTAGATGAGATGATAGTTGGTGTCAATTGAGAACTGTTCAGAAGCACATGCAACGCCCCAACATTCTCAAGCCGAGCAGCTATGTGTAGCAGAGTAGTTCCGCTATTTCGCGCCCACAAGGCCTGCGGAGTCCAAGGAGTGTCCGTAAGTGTCACTTCGTCTTTTGTCGCTTCTGTTTTCCGCAGAGCAGCCTCGTTAATCCACGTTAAAGCCATATTTATCTGTTCCATTGTGCCATATTCGCAAAGCAAAGTAACCACGGAATCGCCGTCAGAGTCGCGAACATTGATATCGGCGCCAATTTCGACCAAGTCCTTCATGGCATCGAAATTTCTGTGCATACAAGCATGGAGCAACGGCGTCTGTCTAAATTCGCCACGTTGTTGTTCAATCATGGACTCGTTGGCGTGCGCAAGCTGCACTATGATATCTCCACTCCAACTCCGGCAAGCGATGTGTAGTTCCGAGTAGTCATCACTATCGTGCGCCGATGGGATAGCACAAAACTGCAAAAGCACACGCGCCGCAGTTTCATGGTCTCGTTCGATGGCGAAATACAGGGGCGTGAACCCGCCTTCGTCCGTGTTGACATCTGCTCCAAGGTTAACAAGCTTTTCAATGAGCTTGTCATTTCCTTCTTTAGCAGCGTCTTGAAGTTGTCGATTGAGTTTCGAACCGGTTGGGGCATCCATGTTTGGGCTGGCATCCTCCGTATCACGCGCAGATCCAGATAGGTCAGAACCTTGCCGAGCAGGGAGTGAATCAGCAGGATCCAGAGCTTCAGATTCCTCGACCGGTTGATTGGAGGCATGAGCCGTATGAGGTCCTCCCTGAACTGCTCTCTGAGCTTCTTGTTGGCCGCCGTGCACCGATTCGTCATCACTATCCCATGTCTATGAGTTACGGCGCTATCAAGCATTCAATTTTTGGGTACCAAAAGTCTTACAGATTTCCTCGTCCAGTAGTACCAGATGGTTGCGATTCATGATTGTCGTCCTCATGGTTGATTGATGGCGAGTTCCTGCTACCTGATGCGGTTGTGAGAATTGATGCCACATAAATAAAGCAGGACTCGCCAACCTTTGGCCCCCTTTGCCTCGTTATCTGAGAGATTCACCATTTTTCTTACTACCTCAGGAGGCAAGATGTCGCGGCAAGTTTCTCAGGCGTCGAAGGCTTCGGAAAACAAAAACAAGTCACCAGCAAAGGATCCGCAACACGGCTTGGTTCAGTTAATAAGTCGAAATTTTTTTTTTTTTTCCAAAACGACTCAAGGTGAAGTAGCAGACGCTACTGGTGGACAAGTATTGCTGAATTCACTGCAAGTGTTCCGTTGACCATGAAACGCAGGAAGAGTTCGCGAATTGTGGAGTGTGAGCTGAGTGTCCGTTGCTCTAGCACGGAAGTCCAAAAGACGTCGAATACCCCGCACAAGTCTGAGTATGAGAAGCTTAATCAACATAGGCATGCGTCCGTATCAGAGGCAGTTGGGGTTGTTTTGATGTAAGTGAGTCGAAATGGAACAGCTGGAGTCCAATCGGAAACTTTTACAAGCGCGTACGAAGAATTGCGCGAATAATCAGGCAACCACCAGTTCAGCCGCACCTGACAGAAATCTGTTTGGCTGATAAGCGTTGCATTAAGGGAGTACCCAAGCGAGTCTCGGTCTCCTTTTGCATATGTAGCTTGGTTACAAGAGCCTCCCCGCCTAGTGAAGCGATGCCTCGATCCCGCTCTAATAACTCCACGAACATGTAAACCGCGGTGACACTAGCCTAAATGTACGTGATATCCCAGCAGGTACGACTGCGCTTATAGAGATTGCTCGATAGTCGGGTGTATAGGCCTAGAGACCAAGCAGAAAATCAACTTGGTCAATGCATTTTTTTCATTGATTTAGCATCCCGCAAAGGACAATGTCTTGTCCACATTGAACCCATTGTACGGAATCCAGCCGAGCGGCAGGTATCATGCGACCACAAGAATCAAATCTTCTAGGTGGGCAAACAACCACACCGCCTTGGCCTAGCCACGTTGGAGCAATGGTAACAATCACTGATTTTACGAGCGCAGCATTGACTGGCTCGAGAAGTGCGTTGATAACACCGCCACCCCCCTCAATCATGATGCTTCGGATACCTTCATTGGCCAACGCGTCACGAATGGTTTCCCAAGAAAAGATGCTCACTCCGGTGTCGGTCGACTGGGAACTCAGAGTCAGGTACTTGCCCCCGCAAGCTTCTAGCGTGCTCTTCCTCGTGGCAAGGATCTTTTTGGGTTCAAGGGCAGTGATTATCCATGGCGCTCGGCCCCTGCCTTCCCGGGCCAGCTGAAGAACCTTGGCAAGGCGTGCTGCTGCAACATTACTCAGGTCGCTATCTGCAGCACCGAAATCCCACTTCGCCCGCGGATCAATGACAACCGGGCGTGGCTGTCCCTGCAGCGGCTCACCACCGTAGCCTCCAGCGCCATCAATGCGGCAATTTAGGCTCGGGTTGTCGGCGATAGCAGTGCCAACGCCAATGAGAATCGCGTCGTGGCGAGACCGCAGGAAGTGTGTCATTGCCTTGGACTCGGGGCCTGAGAGCGGAGTCTGGATGCCCGGCGCCAGGGATAACGCACCGTCCAATGATGTCGCAAAGGTCAGAGTGACGTGTGGATGCGGTGAAGGAGGGACCGCGTGTTGGGGGAGATACGGCTCGAGGCTCTGGCGGAGAGGAGCGGGAACGTGCAGCACGTGGCGGGCGACGGCTGCCTCAACGGGCTGAGGCGGTGGCATTGTGAGTGAAAAATGCACGCATAAAGCCGCGTCGCCAGGCGATCTTGGGCTCGAGTGCTCGTGCCCGTGCTTTTCAGTTGGCTGTGGAGTGCATCTGCACGGAGCACAAAGTGGATGTTGGTTCGGATTGGCCTGCATACGGGACGGGAGCTCGCTGTTGGAGGCAGAGCGGGGCAAACGCGACAAACGCACCAAACAATCACAGACCACACCCCAGCCTCGACTGGGCTGGCACGTTTTTGGCCGCTTCCCCCGAATTTCCCCCTTTCCCTTTCTTTTTCCTGGTTTTCAAATCATTCGCTAAAAGACCAATGAACTTTTGTCGTTATACCGCTAATGTGGGTTGACGCCAACAGTTTCTACATAGCCTCGCGGATATACCCGCAAGGCGTTCGCCGACCAGGTGCGTGGCGCTTTTTAGGGGACCCTGGAGGCTGAAGGCTAGACCGGCCGATAGCGCCACGCGTTTCTGTCGGCCAGTGCTTATCGTTTGCAAGCGAGGTTGTTTCAGCTCTGTCATTTTCAGGTCCCCAAAGTGTTCCCCCAGACTATCTAGCAAACCACCATGCGAGCGTGCAATTCCTTTTCTCGGCATGATCTTGTCGACTGACATGCTATCTCCATCTCCGGTTTCTTGAAAGCAACCATTGAGTTTGGATTTGTGTATCAGTGCCCTGAAAGGGTGAACCTTTATCCGCCCATTTTGAACAAATGCATAGAATGTAGACCCTATCAGTTCGCAATACTCTTTCAAGTGATCTTCAGTTGCCGTAGTTGCCTAGCATGTGCCACCAATACTAACAGTATACCCTATCCTCTCTCAAAAACAGGAAAGGGGTTGAAAAATTTCAGTCGAACAAGTGAAATTCGATCTCTCTCCATGAAAGACTTGCAGAACACCCAGCGTACTAGCCCGCTTGGCCAGGAGTCAGCTCTCTTGGCGTTCGGTGTCACACAAGTATCCACTTTTTATCTCTTCCACGATAAAAGTATTCCGAGCAGAGTGGCAGCCCAATGTGCAGGTCAATTCCATCGTCGATCATGGCGTAGAGCTAAGTCTTTCGATATACCATATTCATTCCGTATCCTATTCTTGTTGCAGTCCTATAGTGAATTTCTACGCCGCTCTGTCAGGTACAGTAATGGGAAACCTGCCTTAGGAGTCTGGGTGCTAATTACCGATGGATATTTCACTTCCTTTTACAAGGCAAGGTTGTTTATAGTGCCAAACGCAAACGGCCACGCCGGTATCTCTTCTGCTGCATGCTGCATACAAACGTATACCAAGGCTAGAACAATATCCCTACAGCATTGTTGGTCTGTTACAGACACTGAGATAGTATGTATTTTGGATTCCTGGTGCAAGCATCTTGCTAGAGAATTTTCTTTATTAGATGTAATCGGAAGAAAGCTAATCTGGTTGTTGCGTCCAACAATGCTATTATACTCTCTCATAGTACGGACCTCCACTTGCAAGTTGTAATACTTAAACTAAATTCACTTAGTTTCTTTCGAATTGGTAGGCCCTAGGGTTGGTAGAGAAATGAGGCCGAAGATCTACTCCTGAAACTATATATCTGAACTTTCCGCACAATAAAATAATATTCACTACAAAGAATAAATCGGTGAATTTTCGTTATGGCCAGTGTATACTTATTAGTATTCAATAGGCAGTAGCATTTCAAGTTCATTTTCCTTTTAGATTGATTTACCATTCCACTCTCATGTAATTAACTGTCTATCGTGACTAGTTTGGACATAAATATTAGATGATACAGTGACTGTGCAGAAAATATAGTACAGCAGTACTAGCACTATGTTATGTGGACTTCCGGAGTACCTAGCCACAACTAGTGCCTAGGTGAAGTCCATCGTGGTATCCTCGTCGGAAGCCCCGCTGAAGAACCCGCTATCCAAATTAGACACGCGTCTCAGCGAGCCCTCACCTTGCTCCAGGCGAGCCCGTGTCCTCTCATTCTGCCCAATGTCAGCAATCTTCGCCAGCGCATGGTCAATAATCTGCTGGACAGCATCCAACGAGACGCCGCAGTTCCTGCGCGGCTCCAGAGCCACAGCGGGTTCCAGCGGCGCCGCCGAGTTCGACTTACGACGGGTGTGCTCCGGCGGCTCGGTGTCCGGCGGCACTGTGAGCGTGCGCTCCGTCAGAGAGCCCAGGTAGTTCTCCGGCGACGGGGCGTCCTCATCCTCGGGGAGTTCCGTCACCGGGTGGAGCGCCAAAGGCGAGGGCGAAAGCGCCGATTTCTTGGCGCTCTTGCGTCGCGACGCCGACGTCAAAATGGACTTCCAGAAGTCCTCTTTCGGGGAGCGTCCGGCTTTCGCTAACCTGCCGGGCGGCTCGCCTTGGTTGATCGTGGGCTCGCCCATGATCTCGTCGAAGGTGGTCGGGGGTCCAACCGCGGGAGGCGGCGCGCTCGTCGCGGATGGAACCAAGCTCTCCACTGGAGGCTTCGGCGATTCCATCACGGTGTCCCGCTTGCCCCAGCGGCACTCGCTTGGGTAGTCGCACGAGCTCCAGCAGTTCTTCTTCGCCGCGCACGACGCATTACTGTTGCTGCTCGACTTCGATTCAGTTGATTTGGCCTCACTCGACGAGGACAAGAACGAGAACGACGAGTCAGAAAACGTGCTATCTCCCGGCTTCATATCCACCAACACCTCGCCCTCACCCTCGCCCTCCTCCACGATCGTGGGCAAATCGACATCGACATTGCGGCGCCAGTGACCCCAATGCCTCCAGGCTAGGTAGTCGAACTCCGAATTGCACGCCCTGTGGCGGCGGACCCTGGTTTTAACGACGGGCTTGCCGGCCTTGGCGTCGCGGTGCCAGCCGCGCGTCACCGTGAGTCCGGAGCAGAAGTAGTGGCCGTCTTCGAGGCAGCGGCGCGTCGTGCCGAGCGGGTACATGCGCTGGCAGAGGTGGCACTGCCAGAGCCAGGGCAGCGGCGCCTGCGGCGGCGGGGCGAGGAGCAGGGAGCGCTTCTGCAATAGGGGGCAAACAGGGAGGACTGTTTTCGCGGGCGGTGTCAGGGGTTCCATGGGTGAGAAGGATGATGGTGGGATGGCGAGTCGTGAGGATCGACGTGGCGCCGACGTGATCTCCAAAGGGCGCGGCATGTTGATGCTAGGAAGCTATATAAGACAAAAGTATGAACTTGGAAAACGGTACGGAACAAGAAAAAAAAAAGTTTGAAAAGCTGCGGCTTCCACGCTATTTTAAAGAATGCAGGGAAGATGTGAGGCGAAGGCCAGCTTCTTGGAGCAAATTGGGTTTCCTGTATGTGGTGGGTTAAGGGGCAGGTCGCTGACCCGTGGATGTGCCCGTGTGGTTGTAAGTGAAAATGAGTGAAGACAACAGCGGCCACGTATGCGGAGACCATAGAACAAGGCAGGAAATCGGAAGTATATTACTGTGTTCCGTCAAACACTCTGGATATTGTGAATAAAAGGATTGGTGTACAGTGGCCGCCCAACAAACAATACCATGAGGCTCATTGACGACTGTGGCTCTGCCAGGAAAATTTCTTGGTTTACTTTTGCCTCACCTATTTCTTTGTTTCTGAGAACGTGGCAGCCTCTGAGAACAAAAGAAAGTCACCGCTTTCTTTATGTAGATGTCATATGACTAGAACGGAGATACACGGTCTATGTCGTCACGCCTTAGGCCGAGACAGAGACAACGTTAAAGTCATTCAGACTGTAGACTGGGTGATGAATGAGATTCACTGGGGTCAACCTTAGCAAGACTTGCGCATTTCAGCCTACGTATAGTGTAGCATGGCATTGAGGCCGCTATACTGCTGCTTCTGCGAGGATTCGTCGTCAGGAGGCTCGAGAAGTTGAAAGCCCAAGGTTTTGGAGGGCTTGGCATAACTCACACTCCCGAGCGTAATGACCCGGTGGCTCTAAATACTTCCCGAAGAGAGCGGGGAGGACAAAGAAATGTCTCCCAAAGAGAGCCTCTAGCAAGACACCTAGAACCGTCCCGGATAGACATTGACAAGCAAGGAACTGGAGGCATGCTGTGGTGGTGGAGGCGCTCACTCTTTGCGGAGCCGACGGGTAGACGGCAATCATTGAGCTTCGCGAATTTTTCGGTGGAGTGAGAAAATAAGCAGTGAAGCAGAAATTCGACAAAACTCCAGCCGGCTGCCCCGACCCTGTTCCTGGACTAAGCGTATCAATGAACTCCTGGGACAGAGATCGCGGAAGTGGAATTCTACACGTCCCCACGGCACTCAGAAACTGGTTCGGCGTCGGCGGTGCCCGGTTCCGGCGGGAGCTCACTCCACGGCCCACCAACCGTCGTGTCTCACCCTCGCAGCGCACTGTTTCACGCCACTCGTCCAGCTCCGCGAGACTTTCCCTCCTCATCGGCTTCTCACCGCGGATTCCCCCCAAAGTTCAAACGATGTTTTACTTTTACCTACCTGCGGCGAGAGCTCTGTGCGCAAATCGCTCTGTGGGGAAAGGGACAGCGTAAATCTTCACTAGTAGGTCGGCCGGAATGCCCACTCGCATTCCGGCGTGTGGCTTAGTTCCGCATTCTCCATTACCGCAACCGGTATTCGTCGGCGTCCGCCACGCCGTGTGGCTGGATTCGAGGAACGCCTCTCCAATTCCGCGTCTCTCTCTCACACTCACTCTCTCTCAATACGCCTTTCCCAGCCTCGCACCGTTGGTACGGGGGGCGGCGCGCAACCCCCCGTGTTTGGCTCATCTTCACTGTTTGTCCGGTTGGCAGGTTTTGCAGTCGGCGCAAAGTCCTGGGTTTCTTTCATTCTTCAAAACCCAGTCCCGCTCTAGCCAAATTTAGCCACCATGTTCGACGATGGATACCCACCCCCCCGGAATGCGAGCTGCCTCGAAAGGCGGGCGGCTGGTGGGGGATCGCAGGCGCACGGCATTCAGCATCGCCAGGTTTAAATATCCCCGGGGCGATGTTTGTTTCCCCTGTTTGTCCTTTTTCTAAATCGTCTTGCCTGCCGTGCCGTCTTCTTTAGCAGCGGGACAGGACTGCACGGTCTCCTCTGCAAAGGGATCGTCGGTCTGCTTTGCTCGTGCTTCTATTGGATTTCCACTTGTGGCCCCTCCCCGGCACATGGGGATCTGCTCTGTCATTTCACTTATCACCGCCCTCGCTCATTGACGGATCCCGAGCCCCGACTCTTGGTCCACTCCGATCACGTGCCGGCTCCATATCTTGCCTTGCGAATTGCGAAAGAGGATTTGTGGTCAGGTATGGCGCTGCAGCGGCGAAAGGTCGATCTCCCGATGCGGCCGTCGGACAAAGAGGTCGAGTGGATTGATCGGGCCTACGACGAGCTCTTTGACCAGTATGTGGAGGCGGATCCCGACGCGGATCCTTTCCGGCCGGGGGGCGACGACGACGGCGACGACGACAACAACAGCAACGCTCTGGAACCCGGCGGCCCGGGCAATCTCTTTGACGTGTCGACCGACTCGAGCGGAAGCGGCAAACTGGACGCATCGCCTATGCCCGATCGGGACGCCAGCCTCCTCGAATCACGGCGGGACGCTTGGCACGGGAGCAAGGCCCTGCTGCTGCGGCACCACCGCTGCTGCTCAGGACAAAATGCAGCCTCGTCCCACATGCAAGGCAATCACGTCTCCACCCGTCCCGATTTGCAGGCTAAGCCCGCCGACGAGCCCGAGTTGGCCGCCAGCCTTGCAGAATTGGGTGCCCCTTCGCCTCAAATACCTTCAGCGTTCCCGCCCAATTCAGCGTCGTCGTCGCCTTGTCCCTTCTCTCGCCGCCGCCGCCGGAACAGAATCTCTCCCATCCCGCCGTCGAACCGGTCCGGTTGCGGCAGCCCTCCGCCCCCGGCCGCCGCCGCAGCAGCAGCAACAGTCGCAAAGACCCCTTGTCGCAAGGGGCGCCCGCCGCGGTCGTCGCCGAGGAGCACGATGCGCGCCTCGACGTTCCGCGCCGGCGGGTACCAGGATGTCTGGGCGACTCCGACTCCGACGACGCACCTCGAGCATCAAGCAGCAGCAGCTGCTGCTGCTGCAGGAGGACAAGGACAAGGACAAGGCCACTTCGACCTCTCGACGCCGCCATCATCCGCAGTGACGACGACGTTTCCCCACCACCACCACCGCCACCACCAGCACCACCATCATCACAGCTACTTCCCGCTGTCGCCGCCGCCGTCGGCCAAGGCCCTGCAGACAGAGTACGGCTTCCACCAGGCGATGCACGACTACGGCGGCGGCGGCGGCGGCCCGGACGAGGCCCCGCTGTCGCCAATGGGGGCCGGCGGCGGCAGTAGCAGCCGGCGGCCCTCGCAGTCGCAGTACCAATTGACGCCGCTGGCGTCGCCCATGCTGGCCGCGTGCGAGCGACGGCGAGGGTCCGCCAGCAACGGCGGCCTGTTCAACGCCGACGCAGCAGTAGCGGCGAACGGCGCCGGGGCGGGGGCCAGCAGCTACTTCGGCGACGACGGCGGCGGTAGCGGCGGCGCTGAGGCTCTGCACGCCTCGCGCCAGGTGGGCGGCGGGCTGGGGGCGGGCGCGACCAGCGCAGGCGTGGCGCCGGCGCCGTCGTGGCCGCCCGCGGCCGCGGGCCACGAGGCCGCGCCCGGCTTTGGCTTCGCAGCCTCGCCGCCGAGCTACGGAGTCGGGCCTGACGAGGACGCCATGTCGTGGTGGCAGCAGCAGCAGCGGGCGTCGTCGAGCTCGGCTAGCGCCGCGCGCCCGCGCGTGTCTCAGCCCGCGTCGCCGCCAACGACGGGCCAGGGCGCGCCGCGGCCCGACTTCCTGGCGCAGCTGAGCGGCGGGGGCCCCCCCGGCCCGGCCGGCGTCACCGCCGACCGCCCGGACGCGCTGGCGCGCGCCGGCCTGATGATCGACTGCGGGCCCCTCGACGACGCCGGCGTGGACCCTGGGATCGCCGCAGCTCGCAGTCACCACCACCACGACGGCCGCCGCCGGCAGCACGACGCCGACTTCGCGTTCCCGCCGCCGCCGGCCTCGTCGTCGCCCGCGGCCGGCTTCGCCCGCCCGCGGCCCTCCCCGACGGAGTCCGTATTCCCGGCCGCCGTCAGGTCCGCGCTCCACCAGCAGCACACGCACCACCAGCTTTATCAGCACCACCAGCACCAGTTGCACCTGCACCAGCGCCAGCAACAACTGCCGCTGCAGCGCCAGCACCATCAGCAGTACACCCGCCCGCAACTCGAACGACACCAGCAGCTGCACGCCACATCCGCCGCCGCCGCCGCCGCAGCAGCAGCAGCAGGAGCAGCAGCCCGCCGCACGCCCCCCTCGCGAACCCCGTCCGCCTCCCCGCCCTCGGCGTCTTCCCTCGTGGGCCCCGCCCCCGCCTCCGCCCCGCGCTCCTCCTCCTCCTTCTCCTCCTCCTCCTCTTCTTCCTCCCGCCGCACCTCCACCCAGCACAGCATCACCAAGCCCTCCACGAAGCAGAAGCCGCGGCGAAAGAGCAGCGGGAACAGCGCCTCCACGACGACGACGACCACCACCACCACCGCTGCTGCTGCCGCTGCTGCTGCTGCCGCGGTAGCCGCTGCAGCGACGGCCGCCGCCGCCAGCCGCGCCTCATCGCGGGCCTCGCCCGGCAGCTGCGGCTCGGCGTCGTCGTCGGGCGCGGGGCGGGGCGGGGCCGCGGTCGGCTTCGTCAACTTCACGCCGAGCGACAGCGTCAAGATCCTGACGGGGGTGGCGCCGTCGGGCAGCTCCAAGACGAAGGCGCGGCGCGAGAAGGAGGCGCTCGAGCGGCGGCGCAAGCTGAGCCGGGCGGCGCAGCGGGCCATCCTGGACGCCGGTGGCGACCTGAGGGCGCTCGAGCGGGAGGGCTTGCTGCTGGAGCCCTGAGGTGGCCCCGTGTGTCCGTGTGTACCTATAGGTAGGCTGCGGGGTCGCGGTAGAAGGCGACTGGGCCTTGATAGGGAGAAGGGGACGAGCGGGTCCAGATTTGGCAAGGTGCGTGTGGGCCGGAACGGTGGTTGGGGTGTTGGGGCGTGTTGGGGGCGCGCGTGCGTGGTCCCGGGGAAAGCTTGGGCCCTCTTTTGTTTATAGGTCAGGTTTCTATCTAACGTGTTCGTTGCAGCAAGGTTAGCTCTTTTTCGTTGTGGTGGAACGGCGAGGTTGGCGACTCCGATAGGTAGTTAATACGGCGCTTGAGGATGTGCGTGCAGAAGGGGGGGGGTGAAGGAGGGGAAAAGGGCCAAGTCTAGCCGAAATCTCTCTTTCTGGGCAGATAATGCGCGATAGTAAATCCCGAATAATTTCTATTCTACATGAACGTTATGCCGTTTCGGGGAAAGGTGACTGGAAAATGCTTTCGAAAATCGAAATTGGCACTGCAAATCAATGGCGATCGACGGCGGGTGACGCGCCGCGCCAGTGCACGTAACTGGAAATCCCCACTTGCCTAGGACAGCGTCCCCGAATCCGCGCCCTTCCGTACGTAGGCCGACACATCCGTGACCGGCCCCTTGGGCACTTCTACTTGTGCTCGGTGCTGCCACATCATCGTACGAGATGTACCGGTACATGCCACCTGCGACCAATCAAGCGATAAGGTTTATGCGGGATAATCTCTCTCTCTCTCTCTCAAAAAAAAAAAAGCTAGCTCGCCCGGCGTTGCTCAGGCACGGGAGACAGCTCGACTTCAGTCAGCCACAATCGTGCCGATCACTCCTTCAACCCTCCACCGTATCGATGCTGCCCTTTGCCGTCGTCGACGGCACCGCGTCGGGGCCCTTCTGCTGCCTCAGCTTCTCCTCGAACTTGGCGAATTCCTGCATCGCGACCTCCTCTTCCTGGTCCATGACCTGCTGCACGCCCTTGACCTCCTCGACGTAGTGCATCAGCATGCTCTCGATGCCGTTGCGCAGCGTCACGGTGCTCGAATCGCAGGTGCGGCAGGCGCCGCGCAGCTTGAGCAGCACCTGGCCGTCGTGGAAGCCGCGGAACTCGATGTCGCCGCCGTCCTCTTGGATCGCCGGCCGGATGCGCGTCTCGAGCAGCTCCTTGATGGCGCCCACGACTTCGTCGTCGTTCTCGTCGTACGCCAGGCTGTCCTGCTCCGCCGACTCTTGGCCGTCGTCGCCCGCCTTGCCCGCCACTGTGTTGACGATGGGCTGGCCCGACGTCACCGCCTCGGTGATCAGGCTGAAGACCTCGGGCTTGACGTGAGCCCACGGCACCGAAGAATCCTTGGTGATGGTGATGTAGTCGGGCCCGTAGAAGACGGCGGTGACGCCGTCGACGCCGAGCAGCTGGCCGGCCAGCGGCGACGGGTGGGGCGGCGTGACCGTCGCGCGCGGCGAGAGGTACTCGAGGAACGGCGACGCGAAGTTCTCGGGCAGGATGCGCTGGTCGGGCTTGAACTTGAGCGCCTGCGGTTTTTTGGTGCGCTGTTAGTGGCCATGTTTCCCGTCGCGTCTCCATCCTTCCTTCTGCACGTCCTGGAGACGATGCCGAAGACGGTGAAGGGGCGCCAGCGTACATGCTCGTTCGGAGTAGCCTCCGTCTGAATGAATAGCGTCCGCTTCCCGCAAATGGCGGCCGGGCTCGTCACGCTTGCGCCCGGCCGGGCGAAGGCCCGCGGCCGTCGCCCAGCTGGAGAGCGCAGCGCCGCCGCCGCCGCCGGCGCGCTATGGACCTGTCTCGCCGTCGACATGGGAGTGGCGATGGTCGCGGACGACCGGAGCGGCGCCCGCGCGCCTCGCGACACGGAGCGGATCGCACATCGGACCACGGAATTCGAGGCCATGGTCGATGCCAATTAATAACGCTGCGAATTAAAGAGGCGGTCGGATCCGGAAGGTGTTTAGGAAGCTCGCATTAGTCTCGTGCTATGGGAAAGAGGTGTCTGCGCCTCTTGCGCGCGCCGGGATTTCTTCATATCGGGTCTCGGCGATGAGATCATGGCCGAGGGCTTACATAAGGCATGTAGCCCCGAGGGCAGTCACGTGCTTCACGTGCCCTTCAGCTCCCCCAATATTCCGTACTTCGAAACCCCCTCCCTCAGCCGCGCCCCAGGTAAGCTGACAGGAGGTGGTTCAATCTTTAAACTCGGCCGCCTGTCAATCGCCCGGGCCATGGTCATTAAACTTCCTCGAACCCGTTGATCCCACGCCAATTTCGCCATGAGTGCCTCAGGCCCGCCCCTGGTGCGCTGGCTGCTCGACACCCGAACCATTTGGGCAGGTGAGAACATAGCAGACGCCGTCCGTAAACTCGCCGCAGCGCTTCCCTCGTAAACAACGAGCGTTTTTAATCGAAAGATCAATCTCGGACTGACGCGGTGTCGTCTGTCGCTAGCGTAGCAGGCGGCCGAGCACCTCGCGCTGATCGGCGCCGACGAGCGCGCCGACGTCGTCCGCAAGCACAACGCCCGCGACGCGCGCATGTCGCTGGGCTCCGCGCTGCTGAAGCGGCTCTTCGCGACGCGGGCGCTGGGGATCCCCTGGGACGCGGTCCGGCTCGGCCGGCGCGGCGACGCGAGGCACGGCAAGCCGTGCGTGCGGCTGGCGGACGGGCGCGACGCCGCCGCCGACTTCAACGTGACGCACCAGGCCGGCATCGTGGCGTTGGTGGGGTGCGCGGCCGCGGACGTCGAGGTCGGGGTCGACGTCGTGTGTGTGAACGAGCGCAACGACTACCGCGTCATCGACCGGGACGGCTTCGACGGCTGGGTCGACCTGTACGAGGACTTCTTCTCCGACGAGGAGCGCTGGGACATGAAGTACAACGTCGACCGCGTCACGCTGCTCGACGGGCGCACGCTGTCCGGCGAGCAGCTCGGCCGCGCCGACCGGTGCTGCGTCCGCGACCAGACCGTGACCATCAAGCTGCCCACGGCTCCCGCCTCCTCGCCGTCGACGACCACGATGCAAATCCCCTCCGACCTGATCGTCGACGCCAAGCTCCGCCGCTTCTACGCCTTCTACAGCTACAAGGAAGCCTTCATCAAGCTGACGGGCGACGCCCTGCTCGCCGCCTGGCTGCGCGAGCTCGAGTTCCGCCACGTGCTCGCCCCGCGCCCGGGCACCGCGCCGCGCTGCTCGACGCTGGGCGTGTGGGGCGAGGTCCTCGTCGACGACGGCGTCGAGATCTGGCTGCGCGGTGAGCGGGTGCGCGACGTCAGGCTCGAGCTGCGCGCCTTCGAGGAGGACTACATGATCGCGACGGCGGTCCGGAGGCGGCCCCGGCCGGCGGCGGCTACGCGCGGCGACCAAGAAGGTGTAGGGCGCCTGGGCGTCGATGCAGGCCCAATCTCGTTCCCCGCATTCGATCGCGTTGTGGCTGACGAGTTCCTGGAGGCTGCGGCCGCGCCGGGCCCGGCCTGCGGAGAAAGGGCGTGAATGGCCGGGGGGCCGCAAAAATAGCAGCGGGTACATACCCTCCCCAATCTCGACTTTGTTCCAAGTTTTCCGTCCTTCCTGTACGTACAGGGACTCGGCGATCCTTCTCGTAGTGGTGCATGCGTATATATGAGGGCCGTTCGGGAACCGCTTCTGGGTCTGCCGGGCAGCGCCGCATGCACGTCAATTTTCTTTGCAATTTTCTAGAAGCCCGTGGCGTGCAGGGCGGTCACGAGGCCAAGCAAGTCTCGTCCTCGGGTATGCAATCGAGGCACTTGGTGACTGCAGGGCCGTTTCATTCAGTTTTGTCGATGCGGTCGTATTCAATAACTTTAGCAGCATCCGAGTAGCCCTCGCAAGTCGTACATGATGCCATGTACAATTGCTCGCTCGCTTGTGCGCGACGTGAATCTTGTGTTGAGCTAGAATGCCACCCATATCCAGTGCCATTGTTTCAGGTCGAAGACGTTGCGCCGGGTCGCATTCGATCTCTTCGAGGCGTCCCACTCCAGTGATCCTAATACAGACCGACCAGGACCTCGGGAGCCGTCTCCCCACTTTTCCTCGTTTCTCTTAATTTCAGGACCCCGAAAAGCGCGTGGTTTCCCACGTCGAAAGGCGGGCGACAGCGGACGCTTCCGTCCCTTGTACTCTCGGCGAATTCCTTTCGAGGTCGGTCTGGGCAATGACCACATGTCGGGCAAATTTGCTGACGGGGGCTTCTGTCTCTGGACGACGTTCCGGGGTGACGGAAGAGGCATGTGCAATGCCGGAAAAGTACGCAGCATGTACCCAACCTGGGGCTCCCCCTCCCCCCGGGGTAGCGCAAAGTACCTACCACGCCCTCCTGCCAAGGTCCTCCATACGCGTTTGCTGTTATACATGCGGTCTTCGTGTTTGTATGTGGTCGCACGGAGAGAGCCCGGCTGGGGACGTCGTAGTCCTCGGAGGATCGGTCCTGGCCGGTCCTCGGCCGCAGAGCTGCGCAACAGTGAAGGGTGAACAGCCCAGCCCGGCCCAGCCCGTCAGCGCGGGCTCCGTTCAGGAGACGTCGCGGGAGCGGGCGGAGGTCCAGCCGCAACGCAGGCTGGTGCGACGCCGCGGTGGCTGCCATCCGCCTGCCAGGTACGCCGCCAGCCGCACCGCTCGGCGGCGGCGGATTGGCGGAGCGCGATGCGCCACCCCGCCCTGTCGGCCTGGGGCGAGTGGAGTGAGTGGAGAGCGGCGCAAATGTCACTTGCGCTTGGCGGGCCGCATCTCGATGGCTGGGCCAGTGGCAGGCCACCCTTGCATGCCGTTGATGAAGTCAAGCCGCGACTCAATCTATCATCGCTCGCACACACCCTATTTTTTACCACTTTTTCCTGCTGGTGCTGGTGACCGACCCCCTTCCCGTTCCCTGAGTGCCGTATCGTTGCCATCGGGCGCCGTCCTTTTTCTCCCCTGGAGGAGGGGGTGACTTCGAGATCCATCGACTATAAAGGGTGGCGTCCAGATCCATTTCTTGTCTTGCGACTTGCGCAATTGAGATCGAACACATTGCAATTCATCCAGGCCTTGCAAACAAAAGCCCCGACGTATATTTCAACCGTAAAAAAATCGCTCGACTCGGCCGTTTCCTTGGAGATCTTCCGATCTTGATTTTGCCATTCAATCTCTCGCAGACTTTCGCCCTGCACGTGCATATTACTTTCCCACTATGAAGGCCGTCGCGCAACTCGCATCCGTCGCCTTGTTCGCCTCCGCCGCGCTCGCCTCGCCAATCGAGCGCCGGGAAGCCATGTTCAAACTGCGGCTATCCAGGTAAAACCCACCCTAACCACGTCGTCCCCCAAATTCTCGCATCCCGCCGTCCGCCGTTCTCTGCAAGTCCCCCCCGGCTCCCGGGGCTCCCCGTTCTCGCGAGACTCCGGACCCGGCCCCGGCGCAAAGGCTAACGGTTGGCCGTCGGCTCCAGCACCGCGTACCCGCCCCTGGACGGCAAGTACCTCTCGTCGGCCGGGGCGGCCGGGGCGGAGGAGCAGCCGACGACGGTGGGCGTCTTCGGCGACAGCTCGGCCGACGCCAGCTACACGGTGCAGCTGGTGCCGGGCGACGCGGCGGGGACGTACGAGCTGTACCAGGCGCCCAACGACGGCGTGCACCAGCTGGGCCTGTACGGGCCCATGGGCTTCTCCTCGCTGGCCGAGCTCGAGGACCCCGAGGACAAGGTGTACATCCCCGAGATCGAGGTCAAGTACAGCCGGTGGAACATCACCGAGGCGGAGGGCAAGACGCTGCTGCGGTACGCCGACGAGGTCGAGAGCAGGTGGGCGGCCCAGCCCGCCGCCGACGATAATTGGGAGGTCAAGTGGTACGATGGTAAGTGTGTTTCTGCGATGCGACGCGATGCGATGTAATGGGTTGTTTCGGACTGGGACGCTAATTGACGGGCGGCTAGGCCGGAACCCTATCCTGGCGAACACGATGCCGGTCGAAGTGGAGGTTGTGGCGGCTTAGGGAGTTCGGTTGCATCACTTTTTCCTATTCGGATACCAATGCCTCGTTCCATTCGTTCAGTCGGTAGCATAGTTGGATCGAAGCAACATCCATCGGTTGCTGCGTAGCATTAGTTCTCTTCGTTTTTGTTCCTTTTCATCCCCAGATTTTTCTCGTGGCGGGAAAAAAAGTTTTTTAGCCCTTTTTTAATTTAAATTGCGGATCGATTGTGGAGGTGGAGGCCTGAAATCCAGTCGTTAAAGCAGGGATCAAACCACGCTTTTTTGCCTTGTGGCGTCATATCGCAGGCCCGGAATAGCTACTTGTAACTAGTAGTGGTTTAGCGATTGCCAAACCACGTGCTGAAAACAGCATTCTTGATTTAAGGAGGGCCAATTGGCAGGCGATTCGTGAAGGTGGAGGAATAGGCGTAGGTCGTAATGCTAGGTTTTAAGACCGGGATTGAATCCTTGAACGTGAGAATCCGGGAGTGGAACAGCATACGGAGCACCGTACGGTATGAACTTCACGCGCGTGCCGAGAAATCCTGGATAAAATGCCCTGTTGAGTCTACTCCGTAGGTTCTTTCTACATACGTTGTTGAGGATGTACACATACGCCACCCTAGAGATCTGCAAGCCAGCCGGCAGGAAATCGACTTGCAGCGCGAAACGGTCGGGACAAAAAACCGGATCGATCCGACCAGACGGCCAGCCATGCATGTGAAGCTCGACACCGGGGAAGCGTGTCCGAAGGCCCTCGCATCCGAGACAAGTGTGCCAGACATAATTTCTATGTACCTTTTCATCCGGAATCACAGTAACTTTACCCAAGCAAAACACACATAGGAGCGCAGGAAATGCCTCCGTGTATGTAGCCAGCGCTACGCTACGCACGCAGCGGACTCACGGTTCGGCCTCCGAAGAATCGTACGTCGACCAACTAGGGTGCTTTTCAAGCTCTTCCACGCTCAGACTTGACATCTTGGGCGGGCTATCCTTGGAGTCCACGCGCTCGAAGAAATACACTTCTTTGATGCCAACCTTCTTGATGAAGGCGAGGACGCGAGGGTAGTTCATGCCGACCTGGTCGGTCGAGTGGCTGTCGTCGGACAGCGTGAAGCGGCCACCCATGGCGAGGAACTCCTAGACGGACCCCGAGCAACCGGCATTAGCACCTCACCCTTGGACACCCGGACAAAGGACGAAAACAAAAGAAAACAAAAGAAAACAAAAGAAAACAAAAGAAAAGAAAAAAAAAAAAGAAAAAGGTTTCCCCTCCAGCGACAAACTCACGCTGCAGATCTCGGCCCGCGGATACGGCTCCCGCAGGCCCTTCCTCAGCGCCGCCTGGTTGACCTCGAGCACGCTCCCGTAGGCCCGCGCCAGCTCCAGGTTGCGCCGGACGCGCGCCCACACGGCGGCGGCGCGGCCGCGCCACGGCGCGTCCGGCGCGTCGCTGAACAGGCGCACCAGGTCGAAGTGGCCGACGACGGGCGGGCGCAGCGCGCGCAGCATGTCGCGCTGGGCGTCGAGGTAGGCGGCGGCGAGGTCGGCGTCGGTGCCGGCGCCGCCGCTGCCGGCCGAGGCCCGCGCGCGCGCGTACGTCGCGCGGTCGAGGTCGATGGGGTGCCCGTTGACGTGGTGCACGGAGCCGACGAAGAGGTCGAGCGCGTAGCGCGGGTTGCGCAGCAGGGCGGTCGTGAGGGCGTGGCTGCGGGGGCTGCGGATCCATTCGCCTTCGAAGCCGATGAGGAGGGTGATTTGCGCGGCGTAGGCGGCGCGGAGGCGCGTGGCTTCGGCGTAGAAGGCGTCGTAGGTGGCTGTGAGCGAGGCCAGGGAGGCGTGGGCTTGTTTCTGGGGGCGGCTGGTATTAGCGGTTGGAGTTCTTCTTTGTTGATGGGCTATAGACGATAATTAAATGGACATTTCTCTTCTGGGATTGCAGGCAGATGTAGGTAATTAAAGCACTAACTTCCTCCGGGTACAGATCTTCGTCGTCGCGCGGCATGTGCTCCGTCAATGCGAAGACGGTCATCTTGCGGTCTATCGCGGCAAGCACCATTTCCTCAAGCGAACCTTTGGCGTGCATGCAGAATTGCCCCGAGTGGCTGTGATGCGAGAACGGCATGACGGGCGCTGATAGACACAGATGCTCGAGGTGTTAAAAGTTTAGCCTGTAGAGGTGGAGGTGAACTTGGGAGTCTAGATTCTCACAGCCACTAAATAAGAACCATCAATCGATAACAGCCACCCGCGGCTCCGCCTTTCCCTGTTTAGGTATCGCACCACGTGGGTGTTGCTCCAATTCCAACGACTACAAGACTATGAGAATTGGGAGGTACACTGGACCACTTTTCTACGCCTGGCGCGCAAGCACAGAAAACGAACTCAGTTCCCAGTTTCAGCCATGGACTCCGTCAACACATACGAGATACTTAGAATGAAGAAAGCATCAAACAGCCTCCGCGTGAAGGTACGCAGAAGAGACAGGGTGCGAGCTTCAGAAGGCGGCAGACATCCGCCCCGATGCGCCTGCATCCCCAAGAAGCCCAGGGGCAATCGCACCAAACGCCATGAAACCTTGCTCAAAAGAAGCGGTCAAATCGAGGCCTCGCTCTTGGATCCAGAAAAGCGAACACATGTCCCATGATTAACAGTCGTCCCCTCGTCCCCTCGTGCCGTCGTTCCGTCGCATGCGCCGATCGCCTCGACTCGACTACCGCGCCGCCGCCTCGTTCTCCGCCGTCACCTGGATCGAAGGCAGTCCGTCGAAGCGCGGCAGCTGAGGCGCGCCGGACGGGCTGCGCAAGGTCGGATTGCGGCGCACGCCGCTCCCTCCGCTGCCGCGGCTCTGCGCCCTGTCCTCGCCGCCCTCCGTCTCACGCTCCCTCCCTCTCTCGGCCGCCTCCTGCTGGTGCTGGTGCTGGCGCTCCCGCTCGGCCGCGGGCAGCTCCGGCGCCCGCGCGCGCACCGGGCTCTCGTACGGCGGCGCCTCCTCCAGCTCGAGATTGTCGTACCGGGGCGGGTCCGGGGCCGGGAAGGCCTGGTCGGCCAGGTCGCCGCCGGGCGCGCTCCCGGCGGCGACGGACGCGGCCAGCGAGGTCGCCGACGGCCGGCGGCCGTGCCAGCGGTCCTCGCTGCCGCGCGTCGCGACGGGCCCCAGCGACACCGTCTCGAAGTCGGCGGCGGCGGCGGCGGGCTCGCTGGCGCCGCTCAGCCGCGTGCTGCTGGCGGTGGGCGTGCGCGCGGCGGCGGTCCAGGCGCTGGCGGCGTCGTCGTCGGCGTCCGACGCCAGGCTCAGGGCGGAGCTGGCGGAGCGGCCGCGCGCGTGGGCGAAGCTGGCGGCCGAGTCGAGCAGCGGCCGCGAGTCGGCGCTCTCGGCGCTGTTGGCCCGCACCCGGCTGCCGTCGGCGCGCGCCACGCCCAGCTCCGCGTACTGCACCGCCGACACGCGCCGCTCGCGCTCGCGGCTGGCCGCCCGCGCCTGGTGCGCCGCGATCAGCTGCCGCGACGACGCCTCCTGCTCGCCCAGCAGCCGCGCCGCCTCGCCGCGCCGCTGCTCCGCCTGCTCCTGCAGCCGCGACGCCCCGCTGCCGCCGCCGCCGCCGCCGCCGCCGCCGCCGCTGTCGCCGTCGCCGCGCTCGCGCGCCCGTCGCCGTGCCTCCCGCCGCGCCTCCCGCTCCGCCGCCTCCGCCCGCCGCGCCACCCGGATCGCGTACAGCGACGACATCTCCTCCTCGCGCCGCGCCTCCTCCTCGTCGGCCGTCTCCGGCAGCTCCAGCACGATGTCGACGCCGGCCCGGTCGCCCTCGCGCCCGATGATCTGCTCCGTCGGCCGCGCCGACTGCGAGTACGTCGGCAGCGTGATGATGCTGCGGAACGACGTCTGCCGGTCGACGCCGCCCGCCTCGAGCTCGCGGTCCTCGGCGCCGTTGTGGACCGAGACCGTCGACGTGTCGCCGTCGAGGCGCTGGTGGCCGGCGCGCCTGCGCCCGCCCCGCGAGCCGGCCCAGCGTGATTTCAACCAGGCCCCGGGCTGGAAGCGTGGCGACCGCCCGCCGCGTCTCGTATACCGCACTCCCACCAGGATAATGACGACGATGGCGGTGACGATAATGCCGATACCGACCTAGAACACTCGGGCGGTTAGCGACGTACGGGACGTCACGATGCTTCTCCAAGGCCTCCGCGTGGCCCGCGTCCCCTTGCAAATATCGCCCGAGGATCGGCTAGGGCGCCACTTACCCCAATCCCTACCGGGCTCGTCCCTCCGCCTCCATCGTTCTGCGTCGGAACCCGCTTATCCAACGTGCCAGCCATATCCGCACTCCCTGCGTCCGTGGTTGGCTCCCGCGCTACCGCATGGCTCCTCCGCAACACGGCCGGAATCCGCATCGCCCGGCGTCAACCCGTCCAAAACGTTCTCGCCTCGCACCACGACGGATTCGATGGAAATGGTGAGGATGGTCCGCGGACGTGCAACTTGACGGGGCCCCAGAACCGGGTGTCGGTCGAGAGGTGCGATGAAGGTTCGTGACGACAAGGTCTCCGCAATTGAAGGGCTTACGCGAACGACCGAGACCGACGAGGACACTCCGGAAGCGCCGGCTCTATTAGATAGGACCGATGGCAGCAAGCAGCTGCTTGTAAGCAAAAGACGCGATTGCGAGGCCGAATCGGCTATCGCAAGCTTATGTTTGGGCGTGATCGAGACGTTCCCGCTTCGGGGAGGGTGAGGCGCTTTCGGCGGACCCCTCAAGTCGGAGGTGAGACGGGATTACGTAGGTATAAGGACAGGTCAAGCGCTCCGTCCGAAGGCGCGTAGATTCGACGGACCGGCTAGAAACACTTCGCGAATGAAAAGGAACAAAGGATGCAGACAACGGTCGCAAAGCGCACGACGATAGCGGCAAGGAGGTTTTGTCGATGGGGCGCGGGAAACGTCGGGAAAAGGCACGTTTCAAGAGGTTCAGGCACACGGCCTCAGCAGCAGGCCTGCGCCGGGGCAGCAGCGCTCGCGAGAGAGCGCGAGAGAGAGAGGGCGCTGCGGCCAGCAATTGGCGCGTCCGGGGACTGCGCCAGCGCCGCTCCAGGCCCCGGGACGCGCGCTCAGCCACCGCCCAACCCGGTGCGAGCATCCAGGCACGGCCCAGTCCAAGCAGGCTTTTGTCGCGGCCGCCAGGCTCGACTCGGCATGGCGCCGCCTTGGTGTGGCTGCGCCAATTGGTTCGGGGACCGTCCCGCTTTCGAGCAAAGATTCAATAGAATAGGGAATAAGGGACCGAGGAATTTCAAATGTTATTTTTGGCGAGTTGAGTGAACTATCGTCACTTCAACAACAGAGCTAAGGAAGGAAAACGCGGTGCGTTAGGCCCTCACAGCTACGTGCAAGCTAACCACGTCTCACATCCTCACCAAATGCCTTGAAGTCGTATTTACCTCTTTGGAATCACCAAGTTCGCGCAAGTGGTCGGTGCCCGGGGCTCGGATGTCGCATCATTGGTCGCAGCCAAATTGTTTTCGTCATCCTTTCGATCCTTCTGCAATTACCGCGCCCTCTCAAGCCACATTTCGCCACTATCTCACTCCTGTAGCACGTACGTAGTAGGGCTCAGTGGATCTTCTGTTCCGCGATTCCTTATCGTGTGGCTGGGCTTCCGCCTTTCTTGCGCTCGGCCGAACACCGAGGCTCAGCGTGGGCCCCCGCAGTAGTTCTCTCCACCAACTCACGTCAGCCGCTTCAGCGTGTTCTCTAGGATTTGGCATCGTCAACCCTACATGGAGTACGCTGCGGCTATGTATGCAGCGTCTTGCTCGGGATTATTTGATCCTTTTCACCACTCCCAGACCGGTCCACTTTTCTGGCGCGCCGACAGACTTCTCGGCTCGCGAGTCACGGTACAGTTTATGGGCTAAATCCCCCGGTCCAACGGCAGCCGGCGCGCTTGGCGCCTTTGGCACGGTCTACGAACGTCGGGCTGTGCAGATGCGACTGCGATGCGCAATTGTATAGAGCTAGTGGAAACCCCGGGTGGATATGGAATCCACACGAGTGGTTGACCTTCGCCATCGAAACGGCTCGGCCCTGGACGTGAACGCAATGTGCGGTCATCCAGTGCCAGAAGATAGTTCGCGTAGAAGGCGGTTTTGTCCGTGCTTCCAATGTCTTCTGGATTTCGTGGTATACGAACGTGCGCAAGGCAGGACTGCTTGTCCGCGCTTCACATTGGAGGCTCCACGCACCCCAAACGGCCCTAGAGTTCCATGCATGTGGACTGGCTACCTGCTTGGCACCGCGGGGCTTAGACCGACCAGGCTCCCCTTCACCTGGCACTTTCCCCACCTCCTGACCTTCCAACCTTCAACCTGCAGTCCTTCACGAACCGCCAGTCCTCCTCAAAACACCCCGAGCAACATGGGACCTGATCAGAAGCGAGATGCTGCCGCTGACAGTCCACCAAGGAAACATTAAAAACACGATAGCGACGACAATCATGTCGCCGCCGCTCAAGTTCCATCGAGCCCATCCGCCGAAAAGCTTTGTGATTGATGTGCGAAGCTCAAGAGAGATTCAGTCATGTACGATCCAGCGCCCAGAGATTTTAAAATGCTAGCCAAGCTGGGCGGCATTGTGGAGAGCTGGCGACGATGCTCGTGCGCTTGATGTCGATTCTCCGAAGCGGTGTGGCCTCTGCGATCGAATGTTCCAAAAATCTCGAATACAACTAGGCTATATGCGACTCAAAACGCCGAGCATTGCAAGAGCATCAAAGCCAAACGTTCCCGGATTCCACGTCATCGATTGCAAGGGCGAGCCGCCTCGCGTCGTACACGCGGGTGACGTCTTTCCGTACGTAGCTGAGCTACGTTTGGGGAAAATCAAGTCCAGCGAACGACTGTCCTCATGACATAACGAGGCAGCTACCCGCAACTATCAAAGATGCCATCTCGGCAAGCAAAGAGCTGGAGTTTCAGCATCTTTAGATCTATCGATACTATATTCCTCGAGATCAAGATGCGCATACTGAGACGCAGGAACAGGTTCAGAACATGGGAGCCATTTGTCCCCAGGCCAACCTTTCCAGAGGTCTCCTAATATTCACAGAATATCGGGTCAGGTACGAGTATAGGAGCATGACATGCTCGGAAGCCGTGCAGATACCATCCGAAATAGTCCACCAACGTCAAAGGTTTGCCCGTATTCCTCTATTCCAAAATTTTCTCTCCAAACGCCGTGTGAGGAGATTTTTAGCCACATTGAGGACTACAAAAAAAAGGACTTTAACTGACGAATCGGACAACCTTTAACGCAATCTTAGGCGTGCTTGACATCTACGACAGTCCAAACTATAGGGATTACCGAGTTTTGCACTCGTGGAGTCTTCCGATTTGTTCTACATTCGCAAAAGAGGGGGTTGAGAAACCCGCGGCTACGCTTCAGGAATTACCCATTGGTTTTGGCATTTCTCTTCCATGGGGTGGGTCGGGTGCGACTCGATGCAACGGACTGCCGAGTTGGCCATGGGCCGGATGGAAGTCACCTGCGGGCGTCTTTTACACCTCGGCTTTCCACAATTCCCACGAACTAGAGCCGCCGTCTCGGGTACTGAACTGAGCGCTGAAACAGTTCGTGGAAACGTGGTTTCTTCGGATACAACCTTGTGGATTGCAGGGCGCGAAATTCAAGACCAGCAGCTATCCCAAATAGTCTACGTGAAAGCCCAGTGGGTCAAAATACACTTTCGGTATTTGTCCCATGGATTTTATCAGAACATACGGGGGCCTAAATGGTTGTGGCTCCGCTATGGATATTGCTGGATCAGGGAGATACGCCCTAAACCGGTCGAAGGTGCGCAACGCTGGGCATACTATACACTTGTTGTGCTCATACCCAGGATTTCCGCAGACGGTTCATTGCATGAAGCTTTAGTGTTTCTCGAGCTTGACGAGCTTTGTATTTCTCTTGAATGTTTCCTAGTTATTAGAAGGGTGGGTGACACATGCGATGTGTTTGAACGTCTTGGACCAGTAAACCCACACGATCCTAACTCCTACGAAGAGCTAAGAGATCCTCTACTCTTTAGAAAGCAACGTCTCCCTTATTTCATTCCAGAGTCCGATAGTGTTATTAAGCCACTAAGGGAATGGTGTACCGTTCGCCCGAAATAGACAGACTAAACATGCTAGAAGACATATACAATACACTTGTGCTTTGCAGGCACTTAACCTAAGTCGAGAATCAAATGTGCCAATCATTGTTTCCGGTCTTATTCAAAAATAATGTGACCGATATCGTGTCATTTTCAGGGTGTTTCATGTCAAGGCATTAAGTTATACTCAGAGCTCAATAACTCAGAGCTCAATAACTCAGAGCTCAATAACTCAGAGCTCAACACTCAAAGATCAAAAAGCGTCAATTTGATTGTGGGCAACCGTCTTCTAAAGGGTACGTTTTCACTTCTTACTACACAGTCCTGTATTTACTAAAAAGTGTTTTCTACCGCCTAAAATACCTGCGCTAGCTCAATGAGATGCTGATTCAATATTTCAATTGTGCTTTTATTTGATTGTGTATGGCCAAGGTCAGTCTAAGCTATTTTAAGCGTTCCAAGTTGTAGTTCAATCAGACAATGCTATCATTAAGATGCCCTATCTAGTTGGCAAATCAAGTGGCTCTATAATTTGCTTACAGTGAAGGGTCTTTCTATGCTTATGGTCCGAGAGCAGCTTGCATCAAGTGCCCACACTACCTGACCAGCTAAATCCCAACGCTTTCTCACTTAGTCTTCCGGCGGAATTCATTCGTCCCCTTCTTTCTTGCCCTGGGGAGTGATAGTGTGGAACCGGACAGTTTACCATGTGTCATTTTGTCTTTGCATTGTACTCCAAAAAGCAACATTCACCTAGAGCATCTCTAACCGACAGTTGTACCCAAGGCTCAGATCATAGCGTCTCCTCGAATGCTCGCCTACTTGACTATGCTTTCTCGAAATGTGTCCTCGTCATAGTAATTCGAAGAAAAAGTAAATATTCAATCCCGTAAAATGTTTGTGTGAAATTCACTATGTAGGAAATGAATCTCCTTAAGTCTAAGGACATTCCCACCTAGCGACACAACTTACGACCAACGGAATTCGGATTTCCTATTCGCTGGAACTGAAATGTCGATTTTTCCCGAGCTCAAGCGTAGATTACAGGTAGGAGTCAGCATTCTATCTACTCAATGAGCAATAGACCGCCTCATAATTCGCGAAATAGGCGCATTGAACTAGCGTATTTGAAAAATTAAGTGGAACGTCCGTAAGCTGTCCGGTTCTACGCAAGGCAGAGTCAAAGTGCGCGGAACGCCCCTGGGTGGTATTTTCTGCAGGGAAAAATATGGAGAATGCCGGGCCGCCTTGCTAAGCCGCGGCTTATCAAACCTTCAGATTAGTCGTATCCATGTACCTCGGCTCATCTGCAATACCATGCTTCCTCGTTCTCAGCTCCACATCTACACCAACGATCCTCATAGGACGCATTTTATATGACTAGGTGCCCTGGTTGATCAATACTTTTGCAACCGCTCGAATTCTTTATTTATATCTGGTTCTATGCCCTCTTTTGAAAGCTAATGACTCAATTCTATGTTCGCCGCATACTTCAATCTTCCATTCCGCACGTCTAAAGTATACTCCAACTAGTTATAGTACTTGTCCTACAAACAAACCGAAAGGAAAACGGGAAATATGGCAGGTGCATTACTTCCACTCCCAGAAGTGGAACGACTTAGTACGCGAGTAATCCGCGTCCTAGGTGGCAATCCCGGCAAGGTACCTGTCTAAAAGCCAGCCCTGCTCACTGCTCTTCACTTTACCCACTAACAGCCTGTACAAAGTTCACTCTGCAAGGTATCCAAATCTGTCGCCCAAATTCCCTTTGAATATACCACTCACGACCTACCTTCATTAGGCACAAACACCTACCTCATCGGCACCGGTCCTACCCGCATCCTCCTCGACACCGGCGAAGGCAAACCCACATGGCCCCCGCTCCTCCACCGCACTCTCGCCTCCGAGCGCGCCACCCTCTCCGCCGCCATCCTAACCCACCGTCACCACGACCACATCAGCGGCGTGCCCGACGTGCTCTCGAGCTTCCCCTCACTGCCCATCTACAAGCACCGCCCCGCGGACGTGGCCTCGTGGCCCGGCGGGCCTAACCCGCTCGACGGCCTGCAGGCGGAGCTGCACGACATCGCCGAGGGCCAAGTCTTCGCCGTCGAGGGCGCGACTCTACGCGCGGTCCGCACGCCCGGCCATACGGCCGACCATGTCGCGTTTGTGCTGGCGGAGGAAGAGGACGCCGTCTTTAGCGGCGACGCGGTGCTCGGGCATGGCACGGCTGTGTTTGAGGACTTGGCCGCCTATATGGCGTGTTTGGAGAAGCTAGAGCGGGAGTGCGGAGAGAAGGGGCGGCTGTATCCGGGTCACGGGGCCGTGGTGGAAGAGGGTAGGGCCAGGGTGCGAGAGTATATTGAGCATAGACGGCAGCGGGAGAGACAGGTGTTGAACGTGCTTGAGACGGGGAAGGAGGGTGAGGGTGAAGTTGAAGGGTGGGGATCAATGGAGATTGTTAAGGTGATATATAAGGATTACCCGGAGAATTTGCACGAGCCGGCGCAGAGGGGTGTCTTGCAGATTTTGGATAAGTTGATTAAGGAAGGGAAGGTGGCGCATCATGAGGCGACGGATACGTTTTCACTTATAACGAAGGCAGCATTGTAGAGACACGAAGTCTCCCAGTTTTGGTTGTGTATTGTTGTAGACTAAGCAGTTTTTGGACTCCGATATCATGGGTTCGAAAGCTAATTGGTGACAGCTACGAGACTTCGATAAAATAGAAGATACCAAAGGCTCAAGATAAAAGGGAGAACGTATAATAAAATGCGAAAAGACATCGAGGCTTTTACAACAATAATGAGGAAACCCGCACAAGACTTTTTGAGTCAGCTAATACCGAGCCGCGAGTGCTATTTCTACAAAACAAAGCCAAAAAAGCCCAAACCTTCGACTTGGAGTGGTGACCGGTGCTTCATGGCATTTTTACCTACCGAAACGAAGTGAAACAAAACTGCCATACCCCGAAAGACTGAAGAGAAGGCAATACGGACCACCTATTGAAAAGTTCAACGCCATAAGCATCGCAGGCAAAACAATCCACCCAGAAAATTCAAAAGAGATGCTTCCAACAGCAACTCTACGCTTCCACCAAGCTCGTCGAAGGGCACGGCGGTGGTGTAAACGTCGGCGTCCCGCTGCATACATCAAAGCACCTATCACTCCAACATTAGTAACGCACCGGCCGTCTCTCCTCGCCCCGCACGGCGCTATAGATCACTTACCCTCCAAACCACATCCCGCACTCATTGATGCCATCCCAGCACATGGTCGCCCAGCCGCACACAGAGGTATTGCCGCCGTGGGGCAAATCAATGATGGATGGCATTTCGGGCGCCTCCGTCGTTGCGGGTGCCAGCTCCGACGTCGTGACCGCCGGAGCAGAGTCGTCTTCCCAGCTTATCGTCTCCGCGGGTACGATGGGATCGACCCGCTTCGCCATGCCGGTCCAGCCGCCGCGCGACCACAGCGTGCTGTTGGACGTGGAGGTGCAGGGCGGCGGGGTCAGGGCGGAGACTTCGCAGCGATTGACGCAACTGCCGTCCTGGGTTAGCGGTTGGAAGGGGAGTGGATGGTGGGAGAGGTGGCAGAAGTTGAATTACGCATAAAATAAGATCAGAGGAGTGGATACAAAAAGTGCCGAATAGGGTGGGGAGGCCGATCTTTGAGATAGCGAGAGGGCAGAATGCCCAAGAACAAAAGAACAGCCTAGCTTTTCAGGGATGAATTCAATATGCCCTTAGAACTATTGAAGGCGGAGAGGCGCATGATAAGAAAATAAAGAAAAAGTGACAAGGACGCCACAGGTAACTCACCCTCCGTAACGGACGCCGCAGCTGTTGATGGCCTCAATACAGATGGTGAGAGGTTCGCAGGAACTAATGGTGGTCCCTTCCCATCCAATATCGCCGTCTAGCCCCCCAAGAGAAATCTCCGAGGAAGGCGTCGGCGTTATCACGGCCGGGGTAGTAGCTGGGGCCGTGTCGTCGCACGACGGCTCGGTGAAGAAGGCCGAGAACCCACCCAAGCACTCATCGTAGCAGCTGCGGACACGCAATTAGCGCCAGGTTACCACGTCAAATTAGGCCGAGGAAAGAAAGAGAACAACTTGAGAACAGTCATGGCTCTTTCCAACTGTATGTACGCTGGTAGGATAGTAATTGAAGGAACACGTGAGAGAAACGGCATACATACCCGCCATAGCTGGCGCCGCAGGCGTTGGTGCTCGTCTCGCAGACGGTGCTAGGGCTACAGTCTTCTGGCTGAGCGATGGGATTGGCTAGCGCGGCTGAGGCTAGGACAAAGAGTACAGCGGTCTGGGAGTCGACCGATGTGCGACGCATCGTTGCGGTGGCCAAAGAACAAGAGAAGACAACAACAACAGCAAGAGCTTGAAAACAAGGGTGCCTCCTGATAGGATTCTGAAAGAGCACGGGATAAGAAGAGCGAATATTCTGGAAGAGAAGACTTTCGTCGTGGAAGAAAATTGTAGAACTTCTCGAAGGGGGGTGCTTTATACTCGAGTCTCAGTGGCCAATAGTAGTGAGGATGTCTCGATAAACGGAATCTTCAATACAAGTCAAGGGAGCGCCGTGGTATGAACTATTGATTTACCGTACGGGTGGTCGCGTCCTAGGGACTAAACGGTGTTTGCACTGCTCGAAACGTTCAGAACGGCAGGTTCCCGGGACGGGGACGGGTTCAAATAGTAACTCATGGTAGTGCTGTAAGAGAGGATATTGCGTCCCCATCAAGACCCTTTTCTTTCTGGCCGCTCCTGGCCCACCTGCGGCCACCGAATGCCCGTGTGAGGCGAAAAAAAAAGAAGAAACTGCAGTGTCGCTTCCACTAGAAACAGCCAAAACGCAAGAATGCGGGCAGCGTCCGCGAAATTGAGCCCAGGCTTCTCCTTCCCGCATCCCGAAGTCCCGGAACCATTACGTCCAACGCATGCGGCAGGGTTCTCCCATCGAGGCTCGTGTTGGCCAGATTTTTAAGTAATCCTGGATAAGTACATGGTGCCGGCCGGGTCCCGTTTTTAGAATTTCGAGACATGACCGGGTACCTGGCGGCTCGAACGACTAGTCCAGGTCGGTGGCGGATGCGGTTACATGGCCCGCGGCCAAGAACGGTCTCCGCACGGCTGCGTTTATGAAGAAATAGGGTGATGGGTCGCCCATTGATGAGATCATCCGGCTTCTTCGGAGCTGCGTAAGGACACAAACCGTATCCGTTCCACTGGTCAGGTTTCCCTCTTCACTGCTTGGCGTGCTTGGCTTAGCTCAAAAGAAGGGAGATTCTGAGAACGGGACCCGGACAAGCTGTGCAAGTGGAAAAGGTGCTGGACGCCCTGCAATCCCGCAACTTGTCGCCGCAGCGGGTAATGACGCAGGGTGCGGACGCGATCTCGGGTTCAGGCTCGCGGGACCCATGCTGGTCAGTTGCGTTTATTGCCGGGTTAAATTGTCGTTAGATCTGTACCCCACAACATGCCATAGTCCACTTAATATGCACATATACGAACTGGGCCACTCAACCGACACACAGGGCACGCCGTACTCCGTAAGTCGACTGTTACAGGCCGCGTTGATTAAACTCGCACCGAGAGGATTCACCACTTGTAGCGGGAAACGGTCCGCCGTACAACCAGATGACCCACTGCATCGTCGATAGTCATGTTCCCAACAATATCGACTGAGAAGATAATAATTTTGCCGAGGTGCCATTCGTTAGCATGCACAACTGTGACTCAAGTGACTGAGAACTGAGTACGTACTCCGAACCCCGACTTCGTACCGCCGGGACTCCAAAGACCTACGAAGTACAGATTGGAATGCTACGTACCTACCCATGCCAAGCGAGAAGAGGACCTAGAAAAACAAAAGATATCACTAGGACGCCATCGCGCACCTACTAAAGCTATACAAGGTTTCCTTGCTCCCCGTTATACTAGCGCTTCGTATTTCCAACCCACCCTCATTTCTCTTACCACTCAGCCTACTCCGTAGTCCTTACAGCAACAGATTCCACAAAACAAAAGCGTGCACACTCTACAGCACCTACAGCTTCGCCTTGCTCACGACGTAGCCATTCCCCGTCGCCAGCAACTTGACCGCATCGCCCACCATCTCGTCCACGATAGCCTTCGCGCTCTTGCGCTCGTTGACCACGGCGGCCGCCTTGCCCATGAGGAACGGCCGCGCGTTATCCATGGTGTCGTCGTCGATGTCGTCGCCCATGTTCTCCATATCGTGCTCCACCGGGATGATGCCCTTGCTCGTCAGCTCCGCGATCTCCGCCTGCCTGTTGTTCTCCCAGTTCTCGATGTAGGGGTTCCTGCGGACGCGCAGCGGGCGGCCCTGTATGGTGTAGAAAGCGAGGTTTCTCGTCAGCCATCGCGAATCAATCCTGTCTGGGAGTTGCGAAACTTTTGCGTCCGACTAGGACCAAAAGCCCCGGGTCCGATCAAAGCCTACGGCGCTAGTGTTGCGCGAAGAGAACGAGCAAAAGCCCACTCACCGTGAAAATAATCGTCCGAACGTTATCGTCAAAGCCCGCCGTCCTCACGGCCTCCTGATGCGCCTTCGGCGCGCCGGCCTCCTCGCACAGCACGAACCTGGTCCCAACCCACACGCCCGAGGCGCCGAACATCAGCGCGGCGGCCAAGCTCTGGCCATTGAACATGCCGCCGGCGGCGACGACCTGGATCTGGGCGCCGGTAAGGGGGCTCTTCTTGCCGGCGCACATGGCGACGACGGTGGGGATGAGCACCGTCGTGGGCACGTCGCCCGTGTGGCCGCCGCCCTCGCCGCCCTGCGCGCAGATGATGTCCGCCCCGGCCGCGATGCACTTGGCCACGTGCTTGGGATGTCCGATCATGTTCATGTAGAGGACGCCGGCCTTGTGGAGGCGGTCGACGATGGAGCGCGGCGGCACGCCGACGGCAGACACGAAGAGCGAGGCCCCACTATCGATGATGATGTCGACGAGCTCGTTTAGCTTGCCCTTGGTGTAGTCGTAGCTGCATCGCGGTTTCTTGGCGTTAGCTCTTCTGTTCGTGCGCTTCGAGAGGCTCATCTCGTCCGTTCATAGCCAGGGCGACTCTCCAGGGCAGCGCTGCCGTATGCAGTATTGCCGCCATCCGAACACAGTGGCCCTGTGTAACTTCATCTCATCCCATCCCACCCTATCTCCTGGCACTCAGAACACCGTAAAATCCCACGTACTTTGTCTTGCGCGCGCTGCCGCCGACCTGCGGGATCAGCAGGTCGACGCCGAAGGGCGACTTCTTGTCCTTGAGGTAGCCCTTAAGCTCAGCGATCTGCTCGCGCAGCATGTCCGGCGTGTAGCCGACGCCGCCGATGACGCCCAGGCCGCCGGCGTTGGATACGGCCGCCGCCAGCTTCGGCCCCGCCGCCACGTTCATGCCCGCTAGTAGCACCGGGTGCTGTATCTTCAGCAGGTCCGTCAGCTTGGTGCGGAGCTGCTCTGTTGTTGTGTGCGCGCCGAGGGCAACATCGCGGGCTGTTAGTTAGCAGGGTGTTGCGACTAGGAGTTGACCAAGAGGCGAGGGAACGCGGTGGTGAGATGGGCATGTGAAAGCAGATGAGAGGGCGGACGTACGCGGCGAAGAGTCGGCCATGGCTGCGGGATGCGATTACGGGCTGCTGGTTATGGAGCGCAAATGGTATATACAGTCTAGAGAGGGACAAGCAAAGCGGACGAGTACAAGCAAACGCGTGCGAATCCGGGAAAGCGATGGTGAATATAAGCAAGGTTCGGAGAGAATAAAAGAGGAGGAGAAGCTGGTCGGTCCGCGGCAAATGGTGGTGGATGAGAGCTGCACCGGTAGCTGGGGCCTAGAGCCGAAGCCTCGAACCGAGGCTCAATGGAAAGGCTCCGGCCGAGTGGCCTGTTAGCCGAGCATTCCTCCGTATCCCGGCACTTGTCCGCACTACGCTCCGGACAAAGTGGAGGGTAGGGTGCGGCTTGATTGGCTGGAGTCCTGATTTAGATACAAATCCTCCCAGAGTGCTTACCCGTACAAGATCAGTAAGGAAGTGATAAAAATTTGCTGGTATGCCGAAGTCATTGTTGTTCTGTTCCGTTCTGTTCGTACTCAGTGTTCAGTAGTTCACTCAACTCAGTGTGCACTTTTTAGTCTCTTCACTAATATGTTGCAGTGACTCTACCAGCATGTCTAGAATAGAATGCAAGTTCTGACTTGCTCGCCAATATTACGCACTTAGACCCCCACTTCAAGTATTACTTTAGGACCATATCCAATAGGTATACTGACTAAACCTTAGTGACCTAAGCTAAGCCTGTACTCCCGACAACCAGTGCAAAACCATCATCTCATGAACATTCCTCCAATCAATTCACTTTACAACCCGAATAATTGCATGCGAGCTATACATTCAATATAGTTCATTGTTGACCTGCTGGCACTCGACATAAGTCTCTTTATCCCCTCTAGCAGCCTTGCCCTTCGGTTTAGTACAGGCGATACTTGCAGCTGCAGCTACAACTACAGCTATAGGACGGCCGGGGAGGGAGAGGGAGATGAACAAGGTCACGAGAAGCGAGGTTGAGGGGAAAGCAGGAAAGCAGTTGGCGAAGAAGGCCATGCGTCCAAGGTCAAGTTGAGAGCGCACCAATTGTTATTGTAGTTGCAAAGATATAGGATTTGTTCGTCCATAGACAACTCCCCTGCCTAGACGTGGCCATACCAACACCGCACCATCACCGCCGCAACCCGAGGAATAGATAAAAGACACCATCTCATCATAGGATAACATAGGCAGGAGGCGCAAGGGAAGTGGTTGAATAGGATAGCCCGCCACCCATCCACGTGCCTCTGCTCGTTCCGCCTCGTAGTTAGATTAGAACTTACAATTCAGAAGTCAAAATATAGTAAAAGCCCGCTAACTAATCTCGCCGACGACCCCAGACGGAACTGCTCACACCGCACGCACCGCACATCCACACATGCACATACAGATTCCAACCAACAAACCCACTCGCTTTTCATCCCTCCCACTATATCCACCTATTCCTAACCCCCTCCCTCACAGATGCTTATCCAACTTCTTCAAAAACCTCCCCACCCCCTTCTCCACCTTCCCCACGTACGCCTCCGTCCTCCGCCCTCCCTGCCCCTGTTCCCCCAGCTTGCCCCCATGCTGCCCACCATGCGCCATTTCTGCCTCCGTCGGCTGATACACCGTCTGATGCACCCCGCCACTATACTGGCCCCCGTACCCATATTGCCCCTGTTGGCCCCCTTGCTGCTGCTGCGGCTGCGGCTGCTGCGGCGGAGGCGGCCCGCTAAACCCCATGCCCGCCTGCGGCGGCAAGCCCGGCGTGCCCGGCTGGCTCGCCGCCGCGTGGTGCCCTCCGGGCGCGAAACCAGGGGTGCCCGGCTGCTGTTGCGGTTGGTGCGGCGCGAAACCCGGCGTCGGCGGCTGCTGCTGCTGCTGTCCTCCGTGCGCGAGGAAGCCCGGGCTCTGCGGACCGGGTCCGTAGGGCGACGGGGCGAAGCCGGGGCTCTGCGGACCGCCCGCGACGGAGGAAGGGTACGAGGCGTACTGCTGCGTGGGCGGCTGGCTGCTCTGGCGCTGGATGGTGCCGGGCGTGGGCGGTTGCTGCTGCTGCTGCGGCGGCGTGGGCGCTTGTTGGTGTTGTTGGCCGTAGGCTGGACTGTGCGATACTGGGGCGCCGGGCGGCGGAGGTGGGAACGAGCCCGTGCCTGTGCGCTGGAGGCCCGGTTGCTGCTGTTGCTGCTGCGGTGGAGGCGGCGGTCCGGGCATGTATCCTCCTTGTTGCTGCTGCGGGAACGAGCCCTGGTGCTGCAGTCCTGGGTGGCCGAATGGCATCTGCTGCTGGTGCTGATCCTGCATAGCAGCGGCGGCCAGACCCGTGCCAGTGTCGGCATCAGGTGGAGGAGGCGTCTTCTCGCGCACCGCGATGGGTTCGGGTGCGGCAGGCGCGGCTGGATTATAGGGTGCGGGCGTGAAGTTTTGGTCAGGTTGCTGCTGCTGCTGGGAGGAGGCCGGCTGAGCTTGAGCTTGGGCTTGGCCCGGCTGGGTCGGGGGAGGAGGATGAGGAGGAGGAGGCGGGAACGAAGACGTAGTCGCGGCGGGTGTGCCTGAGTGCGCAGAAGCGGCAGGGGAGCCGGTTTGTTGGTGCTGGGGCGATTGCTGTTGTTGTTGCTGGTATTGCTGCTGGTACGGTTGGTGGTATGCCGATTGCTGTTGCTGTTGTTGCTGCTGCTGCTGCTGCTGCGCCATGGATCCCACGCTTCCGCTACGCTGTGATCCCAGCGCCGCATTCTCCAGCTTCTGCACCACGGGCGACATGGTATCCCTGTGCTCAGAATGCTGCTTTGCGCCGTCGAAGCCGCCGGGCGACACGCCTATCATACCCGGCGGCGGCGCGTGCAGGTCCGTCAGCTGGCCCGCCCCGTGGTCCGGAAGCACCCGCTTCAGGCTGTCGAGAAACAAGCCCGCGTCGCTGTCGGTCCAGAAATAGATGTCGATCGTGTGCAGCGGATACATGTACTTATTCTCGCCGCGCGGGTCTAGCGCGGGGATGTGCCATTGCGAGGGGTCGGCGTGCGGGTGCGGTGAGGGCGATGAGGCTCCGTTGGGGGCTGAGGGTGTCGGTTTGCGCGCGGAGCGCCCATCGACGGTGATGGTGAAGAGGGCTGGCTGCTTGTGAGAGTGTGTTATGTGCGTTGGGTCCAAGTCTGTAGAAAAATACCACCCGAAGAGGGGGCAAATCCGGTCAGCCTATTCGTCGAAATAATCGTGGAACCAAGGTGGAAGGTGGGTATATGTAGGTGAAGACTTACAGCCTTGGAAGAAATCCTGGTCGGGAGTGCCGGCGTGATTGGCGACTTCGACCCGCCCGCGCCGCTGCACCGGGTTTTGGTATAGGTAGACATAGGACCCACGGTCGAAGCGGTGATGCGGCGGCTTCGCGTTGGGCGGGCTGAAGAAGTAGTGCACGTCGGCGTATCTAGGAAAGCCACCTCGGTTAGTCGCGTGCCTTCGTCTGTCGAATTGCTGCGCGAGCGCACTCACAGGGTCAGCAACGTGACCTCTCCCTGCTGCGGCGGCATGATGGGCGAGGCTCTTCTTGTCCGGAGAACTGACAGTGAAGAGTCGGGGATGGAGGCTGCAGCGAACAAACCACCCGAGGTAAGCAGGCTCGGTGGTTGGACGTGGCGGCGGGGACTCTTCCGGTCAGACACAAACAACTGCCACCGCCGGTGAGGCAACCAAGCACCGCGGAGCGGACTGCTACTGAACAAAAGTCAAGCAATTGAAAAAGGCCTGGGCAAGGAGAGACGAACTGCTAGATGTCGACGCATTGCGGAAACTCATCTATTATAGCTCCCGGAGGTTTCTCTGCCGCGGGACAAAAAATAGCAGCCCACCAACATGCTGAGCTGCCGCCACTCGTGGCCCTCGCGGGGGCTGCTATTTCGGTCGCGGCCCATGCTCCAACGGTCGTCCCGGCGCCAGCCCGCGGCGCTGAGTGGCTGGTGGAGCTCTCGGCAGGCCAGATTGCGCGCGCTTACGCGCCGGCGCCCGCCTCCCTTTTCCTCGGCTCGCTGGCGGCTCCTGGACGGCACGCCAACACTATGCCGCGCGCGGAACGGAAGCGGAGATTTGAGCATGTCCACGATGCAAGAGTGGCGATGGTTTGGTGTGGGAGTTGTTGTTGGAGCTGGCTTGGGCAATGGGCGGTGAGGTTTTCTTGGCTGGGCACAGCAGTACCGTGGATGGGGTGGGCCGCGACTTCTTCAAAGTTCAGGTCACTTCCGTTTTCCTGTCCGGGGAGCTTGCCCTTTCTGTCCGATTTCCTATGAAGGACGTCGCCATAGAGCCTGGCCTCCGCCTTCCCGGGCAGGAGATCACGAGGCCTGTTGCGGCTTCCTCCCTCCGTCTGATCATCCCTCCTCACCCTCATCTCTCATCACCACCATGAGCTCTCCAGGCCACCATGAGCCATCAGCATCTCTTCAAGTCACCATGATTTCCCCAACCCGCGTCGTAGCTTCTCCAGGCCATCATGATCCCCCCACGCCGGGACAATACGTCTTTCCAAAGAAGGAACAACGTGTCTCCCTCAAGCAAACTCATGCGCGGTCATCGTCCCTGCGCCGATGGAGTTGTTAGGGGCCTGCAGCCCTCCACCTGCCCCAATCTTGTAACATGCTACTCCCACAGATGCTCTGGAGCTGTTTGCCGGCCATGGCCCCCTACCCGTCTCCCACGGAGACCTGCTCCACTGTTTTTTACCCCCAAGGGGGCTTTATTTCTCTCACAAAGGGATCATCGACGCAAGTTCAAGCTGACTTGTGCCCAGTAAGGGCCAACCATCACCGGAGGATCGAACAGACTCGTTCTAGAACTAGAAACGATAATATGGCCCAAGCACCGAGGTGAGCGCCAGACGAGCATTTTCGAGCACTAGGAAACGATTGTCAGCTAGTCTCGGCTTCGACTACAATCCAGTGTACGGCCCTGCCCGGAGTGGTTCTATGCGTGTGAGGACCTAGGAGACGCAATCCAAAACGGCGAGTACGAGACATTCGGAACCAGACTCGAACATGAATGGCAATTTGTCAATCTGCATGTATTGTGCTGCAATTGCTAGGTACACTAACGTTGCCGGATTAGGCCATGAGGAGTTCGACCTCGATCGCAGCCCGCTCGGAGTCACTTCAATGGAAGAGACTGAACTTCGTAAACTAGCGCCTATAGCTACTAGACCTTTGCCAGAAACAAATATAGACGCGGAATGCCCCCGCTCGTGTTCTGCATATGAACGATGGCGGTTCCTAGAACTTCTGGGACATGTAGCGGCTAGATCATGAATATTTGCTCACTAGATTAAAATTATATAGTCGCGGATTTAACATCTTACTAGGCCTTGCGCCTAATCGATGTCAACGTTGGTCTGCCCGTCGATCTGCGCTAGTGCCTGAACCGGTCGCAGTGCGAGTTATCTGCTTTGGTTCCTTTTGGAGAGAGGAAAATAACACTGGTGAATGTTGAATTTGTATGTAATTAGAGCTATTATAGGATTTGAATAGAGGACGACAAGTGGTATTCCCCCCCCTTTTGTGTTGTTTATCGTCATGTCCTGTTCACAATCTCTGTTAGTGCAAGCTATCACCTACTCGCGACAACTGAAAATGAGAGCGGTACAGTCGCGCCTCGCCGACTCACAGTGGCTAGGAGCCATGTATATGCTAATATGCGTGTGCTGAGTCCATGCACTCGTATGGCGCCAGCTTTGTACGGCGCCAATATTTCTCGTCGGCGCCGCACGTGACCCATCTGCCGAGTCATGTAGATTGCAGGCTGCGGGATCGTGGGCCGGCAGATTGATTGACGCACGCGCTCCAGCACGTCAAACACCACGTTTCCTTTCACTTTTTGCCGGCCACACTTAAACGCGTCGCCATCACCAGTCTTCGCCATGTCTACAATTCCCTTTTCCCGCCTTTGTCGTCTGTCGCGCTTCTCAATTGGCGCTTTCACACGCACCTGTTCGTCTCATTATCCATGCGCGGACTACACCTAATCCCCGCCCTGGGCCTCTTCCTGTCCGGCCTCATCCTCTCATGTCATGGCGCAGAGTCTGCCACTCTAGCTGCCGCCTCCAATGAAAATGGCGACAACGACAACAAATACGGCGGCGAATGCCCGCTGGATGGCCCCGTCTTCGGTATCGAGCTAACGCTGGACTCGCTGGCATCGTCAGTCGTCCTGCCCAACGGCACTAGGACGGGTCTGGCCACGGTCGAGGGCGACGACGACTACCGCGCGCTGATGCGGGATTGGCTGGCCATTGCGGAGGGGTTTGAGAAGGAGAAGAAGGTGCCGTACGAGCTGATGTACGTACATACCTACCTCCGTGTTCCGCTCGTCTCTCCGTTCTTCTCCCTTCTACTCAAACTACTGCTCAACGAGTCAATGAGCTCACAACGTTTTGGCCAGCAATTCCTACGACTCGATTCTTGCCTCCACCTCACCCGCCTACAAATCCTATCTAACAGCCGTCACCGCCCCTCCACCTCCACCCGACGCGCCCATCCCCGTCTCCCCGCCCACGCCACCCTACCCCGACCCTCTATCCCTCGACGCCTGGACCGCCACCCTCACCCGTGCCCTCGTAAACCTCACCACTCTGACCCTAACCAACCTCACCACGCACTACCCTTCTCTGGTCCCCCGGCCTCCGGCCGTCGAAGCCCCCTCGTACTTCGACCGTCTCTACGGCCACCTCCCAGTCGCCTCGGACGACCCCCATGCCCGCACCCCCTTCTACCTCAGCAGCACCGCCGCCTTCCCGCCTCTCGCGCACAACTTCTTCGCCCTCTTCGCGCTGCCCACCTGGCTCTTCACGCCCGCTCCTCCGTCTCCGCACGTTCCCTACTACTCCACCCCGCACGACGAGCACCCGCACTCCCCAACGCCCTGGCAGCACCCTCTCATCGCGCGCGTCCTCACGGCCGCCGGCCGCGCGGGCTGGCGCCTCCACCCTGCCCGCGCGCCCGCGCGCTCCGCCGAGACCCTACGCGACGTGGCCCGGGCGCACGCCGTGCCCGCGGGCGCCGCCGCCGTCGCCGCCGCCAGGGCCAACGTCCTGAGGGGCGGGCTCAAGAAGCTGGGCGCGCGGGTGCTCGTCGTCGAGATGGACGAGGGCGGGCTGGGGCTGTACGCCGCGCGGGTGCTGCCGGCGTCGGCGAAGCCCGGCACTGCCGCCCGGCCGGGCGGAGGCGACGATCCGCTGCTAGCTGCCGTCGAGGGCGTGGCGGGGGTGGGCGCGCCGTTCGCGCTGGACACGGCGCGCGGCGGGGCCGCGCTCAAGGCGACGGAGAAGCCGGCGAAGCCGCGCTTCTGGCTGCGGGCTAGCGACGCGATCAACGCGTTCGTGGACGCCGTCGAGGCGGCCGACCGGTCCGTTTCGGCTCCCTCTGGCGGCGGTCTTGTTGGCGGCACAGCAGCGGCCCCGCAGGATGACGCGCCGTGGAGGGTGGTGTTCAAGGGGGACACGCTGGGCCGTGGGACGCGGGACACGCTGGAGAACGCGCTGCAGAAGCGCATGGGGGTCAACGGGGCGAGGAGTAAGGATTGGATTGCGAGAGCGCCGAAGGCGGGATTTGTAGGGAGTGTGGGGGCTGGGGTGGTGGGGAGGAGGTGGGTGGAGGAGGAATGTGCGGTTAGGGAGGCGGTGGAGGAGGAGAGAGAAGGAGTGAGGCGAGAGGAGAGGGAGAACACGAGGGAGAAGGATGAGCTGTGAGCGCCTGCGTACTATGAAGGCATTCGGAAGACAGAACGAGGGAGAAACCCAACATGGGTGCCACTAAGCTGCCAGTTGCATCTACAGTGCGTAGGCGTCACTCGAGACTTTTAGATAACTACATCGGATCGAAATTGTTCTGAAAATGGGTATCTTACTACGTATTTCGCTCCCGATATTAACGCTTTTGCCTTTTCTTTTTACATACCTATATAAATGCAGCCGACATGGTCACGTAACAATGCGTTCCAGAAATATCCAATTAACTCCCATCCTTCTTCCCTTAGCCACCTCCGCATCATGTCCAGGCATCGAACCCGCCCAGTACTCCCAGCACACCGACTCCACCAAGCAACACCCCCATCTCCAACCCCCCTCCTCTCCTCCCCACGGCCGCATTATCCGTCTCCGTCGGCTCCGCGCCCTCCGCACCCGCCGTCCCCGTCGCCGAACTCCCCCTCGTCGCCGTCGTCCTACTCGCCACCGAGCTGGACCTCGACCTCGTCCTGGTCGCTGCACTCCCCGACGTCGTATCCACGCCCTCCCACCCCAGCGCACTCATAATAAACTCCGCAACTCTATCCCCATCCTCCTCCTCTCCCGGCGCACCCGTCACCGCCGCACCCTCCGCCACGCTCACGACCGTAGCCGTGACGTCATCTTCGTCCCCTCCGCCCACGACGCCATCCCCATCCTCGTCCACAACGACCACCACGCTCCCGTCGGGCGCCACGCTGACCGCGACCGTCTCACCGCCCACCGTAGCCGTCTGCCCCGCCAGCAGCGTCGTCGTCGTCGCGGGGCCGCCGTCCTCGCCATCCACGACCACCACCGCGCCCGGCAGCACGACGCCAGCCGACGTCACCACCGTCGGCGTCGCCTGCAGCACGCCTGCGGCGCCGTCGTCGAGCGTCAGCGTCGCCGGCGCGACCGCCACGCCGCTCAGCGGCCCGCCGGCCTCCTCCTCGCCGGCCTGTATCGCCGCCACAGCCGCCGCCGTCGCCGCGTCCTCGTTCGCCGTGACGAACGGCAGCGCGATTGTGGTGCTGCTCTCGGCGCCTCCCTCGTCGTCGCTGCCGCCGACGAGCACGACGCTAGCCGGCGCCGTCGGCCCCGCGGGCGCCACCACCGACACCGTCGTCCCGCTAATGGTGGCCGTCTGGCCCGGCGCGAGCGTCGTGCCGTCGATGACGACGCCTTCGACGACGGGGACGCCTTCGGGGGAGCCGCCGGGGGCGCCGGTGATGGCGGGGAAGGCGACGGGGGCGTCGTCGTCGTTGTCGTCGGTGGGGGCGGGGAGGACGATCGGGGTGGCGAGGAGGGAGGGGGAATCATTCGTTTCTGGGCCGAGGACGATGGGCACAGGAGCGGGAGTGGCGGGGATGTTTGGGCCGGAAGGGTTGTTGAGGGGGTTGGGGAAAGCGACGGTGCTGGGGGGTTGGCCGTTCGTCGGGGCGAAGACGACGTTAATGGAGCTGGGGACGGCTGGGGAATTGTTTGGATTGGAGCCTGGGTTGGAGTCCGGATTGGAGTCCGGGTTGGAGTCCGGATTGGAACCCGGATTGGAACCCGGATTGGAACCCGGATTGGAACCCGGATTGGAACCCGGATTGGAGCCCGGATTGGAGCCCGGATTGGAGCCCGGATTGGAGCCCGGATTGGAAGGGCCGTCCGGGTTGGAGTTGGAGTTTGTGTCGGGGATAGAGAGAGGACCAATTACGACGGGCACGTCATTGATGGTGGTTGTGGTGGGCGAGTCGCTCGGGCCCGCCACAACAGTGTTGCCGTCGATGACAACGGCCGGGACGGTGGTCGGCGCGCCCTCTTCGTTGGTGGTTCGCACGGCTGCGGGCACGACTGCGTACGGCGTGTTGTCGATGGTGACGGTGCTGGGCTCCGGGGGCGCGGTAGGTGCTGGATTGTTTTCGGGAGAGCCATCCTGCGGCTCCTGATTCGGGGCCTCGGGCGAGGTTGGCTCCCCGGTATTCGCCGCCGGAGGGTTGTTCGTGGCGGGATTCGGCTCTTGCACATTGGATAAGATGGTGTTGATGGCGCTAATTAGCGGGTTGCTGTCGACTGAGGTGACGGGATTCGGCGGGGCGACATCGTGCCCGCCATCAGGCTCATCTGTAGGTTCTGGGTCAGAGTTCTGGTTATTGTTGATCGGTTCGCCCGTCTCGCGCACTACGACCGTTTCTTGCGTCAAGTAGGCGGCTGTTAGATGGTCGACGGGCGACTGTTCTGGCGGCTTTGGCACGCTCTGCGGGTCGTGGCCACCACGAAGGCCGGTAGGAGGGATACTGCACTCCTGAAACTGCCACTCCCCCGGGAATAGTTCTTGGAGGGTAGAATATCCGCCCCTTTCCATGTCAAATACCTCCCATTTCGGAACGTATGTTTGGCCCGTGGGATCGTCGGGATCTACATCCTCGACGCCGTCACCAGTCCTCGACCAGGCGGGATGGGATGGAAGAAGTTCCGTAACGGTGCTGGTGTCCGTGATGGCCACCTGGGTCCCGTCAATGGTGGGTGATACGGTCGGCACCGCAGTAGCGAACCAGGAAAAACTTCCGACGTAGTCTACGATGGTATTCGGGTACGTAACCGAAACCACACTCTCGGATCCGTCGAAAGTGACCGTGGTGACCGCAACTTGGGTGCCCTGGGGATCAACGCTAGGCATTACGGCATAGGAAGCGTTCAAAGAATGGTCTGCCACAGTCGAAGTGACCGTCCTGGTCTGATTGAGGCTATTCACATAGTGATAGACGGTAGCGGTAGGGATGGTCGTCACGGCCGCGGCCTTACTCCACACCAATTCGTATTCCTCGGCAAAGACTTTACACCACGTAGCCCCAGTCTGAGTCGGCAGCGATGAGTCGTCCGTAACCGTCCCGGTGCCGGACATAGAAAACGTGTTGGTCACTGAGACGTCCTCGATAGGATACTCGGTTGAAGAACTCCATGACGATGGCAACTCGCTTGATGCGGAACTGGAACTGGAAGAAGTTGAAGACACCGACGAGCTAGTGGAGTTGCTAAAGTGCCATTCTACGTGGCTCAGTTAGTAAACGAAGGATCTCGTATCGATCTGACGGATACGAAAGAGACATAAGATTTGGATCGAATAATCCGAGATCACATACCCACAGTGCGCGGATAGAGGCACAACGCCGAACGAGCAAACCCCAGCAGACCAATGAAAGATAGAAAACCCATGATGAGAAATGAAAACGGCGCAACCGCAAGAAACGAAGGGAAGCGGGCAGCCCTGCGGACGGCAGTCTCTCGCAGGACGGGCCTGGATGGTGAAACCTAACGAAGGCCAAAACTCATAGCAGCAGCTCGGTGCAGCCACCTCGTGGGGGCGAGCACGAGTTTTGTATGTGGTGTCCTGGTGCAAGGTACAAGGAGCGAAAGGAACAGCCGAGTTGCGCGTCTCGCATTCTTGCCGGGGCCGGCGTGGCTTACTGAGTGTGGGCCATGCCAGAATCGACCCAACACAGCTGGTCGGAGGCCGGGCAGGGGCACATAAGCCTCAGCTCGCGGCCCACGCGCTCGGCATGGATCAGCGCCGGGCAGAGACCGTTGCCGTTGAATGGCCCGGCACCGCCGCGCTAGAGAGCCGCACCGCCAGGGCTGACCATGGAGTGCAGGACAGGATCACACCGGTCACACCGGGGTCATGGGCCAGCGGCGGCGGCCCGCCGACTAGTCCACGTACAGTACATCTACATATGTACTGCAGGACGCGTTTAGAAGCTGGCGCAGGCAGGATTGAAGATCCTCCGCCATCGGCCGTCGCAGCGAATGGAGGAATGGTTTGAACTGGACTCACTTGGCTGCCCCTGTAAGTTATCTGGCCAGTAGGGCGCGTGAGGTGGCGGCGCCACATCTCCGTCGTACAACGCATCCTACTCGCCGGGCGGAAGAACCTTTATCGCGGGCCCTTGCATCTGTCGACGAGAGCGACCAACGGCGGACGACGACGACGCAGGCACCGCCTCGGGGTGAAGGCCTTCAACGTGAGACGGGGGAGGCGACGAACGGGCTGGACCGACTGGGGCGCTGTCCGTGCGGGCTTTTCAGCTGGGGCGACAGCGGATGGCCCTACGGACGCCCCTCATCAGCAATCCGCTGATCTCATTTTACTCGGCCACCGCGAACTCTGGCGGGCGTTTACATTGCCACGGAAATGACGGACGACGGAAGAGGGTGTGCGCTTGACGCTCTTCATGAGGGCCTTTGAGCTGTTGCGAAGTGGGATAAGTGTGTGTTCTGGACGACACAAGCAGAGGACAGCGAGTCGACGACGTGATGCGGTGTCAGCCCGGAGGGACAGTTCCTCCGCCTGACGCGGTTGTGACATTTCAGGAGGCTCAGCGATCACCTCGACACGCATGTCGCTTCGCGATGCCGTGAACGAGCTTGGGCGTATGCCATTGAAGATTTTGGAGCGCCACGAGCTCCGAAGGCCTGCGTCAATCGTGGATCGATCAGAACAGATCAATGCCCTCTTTGAACTGCCCCGCGAAATGCAAACTCGCTCGAAGAAAATGTTGCGTGAAGTCGTATCCGGATCCATGGAGAGTCAAGTACGCCAGGCGCCAACAGGAAGTACGCAGTGGACAGGCCCTAGAGGTCTCCGCGGCTCAACCGACAAGGCGTCTATCGTGAGCTTTCGGGAGCGAAGACTTCGACGTTCACGACGGTCCAGGTCGGTCGATTCATCAAGACAATTTTCGGCTTCACTAGGATGAGAAGAAGAGCTGGGCGAGGACACATGTATGCAGCCATCTTGCAGGAGTATCAAATATGTAACGGGAACTCGTCCAATCAGGTTGTGCTGGCCAACTCAACTACAGCATAGTCCGTACTCCGCACTATCCGTCAGATTTCATTTCCTGCTATGGCTGTCCGGAGCGACCAACTCAAACGCAGATTCCGCCCGGAGACCTCAGCGCACGTGACTGCAGCCGGAGCGATGAGGTAAGCAGTCCCGAGCTCCTCCCAGGCTCCTCCATTCTGCCCGGTCTCGGTCGCGCTCTCCGCTTCCCTGACGGATGAAGTGCTGGGGGAGGAGGGCGTTGGGAGTGACGCACCGCTGCAAGGCGCGGTTGCCCGCTTCCCGGAGTCGTCCCGACAAGCAACACCGCCTAAGTCTTCTGCTTCTTGTCAGACACATCGATACCACTCCTCTCCCGTCAACGTCCGACATGGCCAAATACCACACGAACCACGGCAATCGAAGAGGAGAGCAGCGCTCTTCCACCACAGGCGCGTGGGCTCTATCTCTTGCCGCGACGACGACACTGACCGAAGACAGGGCCTTCTCGTCGGGGCATCGAGAAAAAAGCTGTAAGACCTCGCAAAAGCGGACGCCCAAGTACAACACCTGCTCTCCGGGAGGGCTGCGAGGAAAGCGATCCAGTCCCATCTCCGCAAAGTCGAGACAACAAGGTATGGCGGTCTGCATTCTCGACGATGAAGCTCAGACCTGTTCCCTCAGCATCCTTCAGCCAGCCCACAAGTCAGTGGACGGAAACAGAAGCGACAGCACGAACAGGACGAAGCCAGTCCTGCACCGCCTGAAAAGAGACCCCGTTCCCACTCGACGAGCCCCGAGCCAAGATCACCCGGTTTGAGAGAGCTGGGCTCTAGCGTCGGGGAGAGCAACCCTATCGGCTATTGGACGAAAACGGGACGCTGGCCCTGCACGCACATCGAACTTGACGAGGAGACCCAAGCATATACCACCCGAGATCCCGACGAAGAACACTGGCTCGAGCTCTCAGACGCCATGGATCGCCCCGTGCCTCTGGAGTGCAAGATATGCGAGGAGGGCATGAAGGCTCTCCTCGCCAGGAAGAGATCGTCATCTTCTCTCTGCAAGCAGGAAGGCAGCCCAACGCCGAGCGATCGGAAACCGAGGGAGGTGAAGAATACACAATATACTCATCCCGACTATCCAACCATGCTAGAGACCAGGGGATTCTTTATGAGAAGAGATAGAAAGGGTGTGTCGCAAGAGAGCAAAGACTTTTGCCGAACTCTCCTTGAGACAGACCAGGAAATCCCTGAGGATTCATTGTTTCGCGACGACCTGTTCGAGGCCACTTGTGAAGAATTGCAGAACAGTAACGAAGCCAAGGTCATCCAAGATATTGCTCGATTGATCGTTCCATCCGCTCGACATTTGGCCATCCGTGGCGTTGAGAAACCTAAGGTGCTCACTGAAAGTGTCAACGAAGGCTGGAACAATTCTATCCCTTTGGCAGATATCACTCGCCCGCAACCTGATTACGCCGTTGGATTCGGTAGGTCGGCGTTCGCCGCGGAGCAGCTCAATAAGCCTCGACCGTTCGTCGGCGAGCCGACTAACAAGTCTTTCTTCATGGCCACGTACTATATGCACTTTCCGTTCCTTACGTGTGAGGTGAAGGGCGGAACCGTAACACTCGACATCGCCGACCGGCAGAACGCGCACAGCACGGTGCTTGCTGTAAGCGGTGTCGTTCAACTGTTCAATTTGGTAGGACGGATAAAGGAACTCGACCGGCAGATTCTCGCCTTCTTAGTATCCTATGACCAACGGACCGTCAGGATCTACGGCCATTATCCGGTAATTGAAGAGATGGTTACCTATTACCGCTATCCTATCTACTCGTTCGACTCTACAGCACACGATGGCAAAGAGAAATGGACGGCCTACAAGTTCACGAAGAACGTTTATGATGTCTGGATGCCTGAGCATTTCAAGAGGCTCTGTTCGGCCATTGATCAGCTACCGGCCGGCTTCAGTTTTGAGTTGCCCGAGCAATCAAAGCTACAGTTTCAAGACTCTGCGCTACCCCAGGGGCTGTAAGACTACGTTCTCTCGCAGAGTGCCGACTCTATCTTTCCAAGAGGGTAGTCAAGGAAGTGCTTCTAGACTGCAAGATGCTACCCCTAACAGCTCTAAATCAACCACCTGGACCTTTCAAGAAACCGAGGAAGAGGCATGCTGCAGAATAAAAGCATAGAGGTCAGGTACCAGTGTAGTAGAGTAAGAGGCTCCACATACCAAAAGTTTGCCTTGCCACTACACTTACACCCTCTTTATTTTCTTTTCATTCTTCACCTCGGCTGGTTAGAAATGCAGCAGTTGCTCCCGAGTTGAAGCTACGATGTTGTGAATCAGTAACACCCTGACTACCCAATGTTCCTGTCCGCCATTCCCAGGTAAAGTGTTCTACCCTGCTACGCTAGCGTAGTACTTTGTCAGCCCGGTGGAAAGTCAGGAGTCTCCACGAACACTCAGCCCTTGATTTTTGCCAGTGTCATGATGTGGTGCTCGGAACCCCACGCCGGCTCCCTGGACCACTCTCGCAGACAAGGCTAGCAAGGGAGGCCGCCCGCCAGTCCGCGCGAACGAGCCTAGAACCAGGACGATACGCAGACTGGAAAGGCAGATGCGTCCAAATGGCACTCTACGGGCGCAGCCGGGCTCGTTTTGTAGCAGGGCAGAACACTTTGCCTGGAAATGGAAGACAGGAACGTGAGGCAATCGGATATCACTGAATCACGGCATCGTAGCTTCAACGTGGGAGTAGCTGCTGTGTTCCTAACTAAGGTAGAGAATCAAAGGGGAAGTAAAGAATGTGAAGTGGCAATAGCAAGGCAACTTTTTGTGTGTGTGTGTTGAGGATGTTGTGTTGTTTTCTTCAGTAAGGGAGAAAGGGGAAGGTTAAATACAAACAGTCAAAGAAAATGAGTCACGTGTGTATATTCTGTATTGGCAGGTGGTACCCCGGAGATACCGGCATCGATGAGACAGTCGCAGTAGGCGGCAAGATCCAGCCTTTAGTACTAATGAGTAGAGTGTTATTACAGCGTAAGCGAGGCAGCAATTGTACGGTCCTCAATTAGGCGCCGAGTTGTAATAATGTCGGCGCTGTCCCACATTGCAGCCCCAGAGCACTGGACCCACAGTGTAGACCAATACAGAATTCGTCGTTCAAAGGGTACGAAGTGCTCCTTGCTCGTCAAGTCACTCTTGAAGTACAGGCTGGGAATTCGATTTCGGCCGTTTCCTTGATCATATGGCAAATAGCGTCTACGAATCTGATCTTGTCTCCCCTAGAGATGGATGGCCATTGTTGACGTAGCTGAGTGCCTGCAGCACGCTCCGCGATGATATACTCGCTGCCCACAGCATTGAGAGGGTCATAATTCCGGCCAAATCATGTTTCGAATGGGTATGCTTGCCTTGGATTGAACAGCAATGCATCGGATGGTCCGCATTCCAAGTTGTCGTTGATTTGAGACGAGCTTGCACCTACGACATTTGACCGTGGCGGCCCCGAGACGGCCCTGCTAAAGACAACGGAAGTTTTGCCACGATCCGTTTGCCGTTGTTAAAAAAAAAAAAAAAAAGCTGCCATTGAAGCCTCCTTCCTTCTTGCCAGAGGGATCAATCGAGGTGGCCCCCGGGTATAGTCGGACAACTCGCCGACAGAGAGAATCAAAATCAAATTTGACGTAGCGCGCGTCTAGTTCCAGTTTCTCATGGTGAAGCCATTGGCCACTGGCGTACGCGTGAGGATCGAGGCCTCCTACGGATGTCAGTAGCCGTTACAGTGACTCCCGATCTGCCGGCTCCGAGAACGCCATCTGCTTGAAGGCACGAGAGAATTCATTGCGAGCAAGTCCCCCGCGAAAAACGGGCGGTGGCTTTGCGATGCTGTGGCAGAGAAGGAGGCTTGCGGCCAAAGGCTAGCCGCTCGGGAAAACGGTTTAGGATCATAAATGGGCAGTGTGTTCGTACAGCGTGCTCCACCCTCAAATTGCATTTAAGTACCTGTTAGCAACTATGTAGCTGCTAATTAGCGCAGGCTACCAAGGTGCAACACGATACCACCCTTTTGGTCAGTTGGTGTAGGTGGGCTTGTGGGCTAGGCTTACAGACTAAACAATCTAGTCTACGAACTGCGCACTGCGCAAAACTCCCACGCAGAAAAACCACACGCACCCTAAACCCAGCAACGCCGAGTGAATTCTTTCTATCCAAATCATTCTGTCCAGCCATGCAAATCAAAACCCTCTGTAAGGAAAATCAATTGCTTTAATGCATCTATTCTCCACACGCATGCTATTCGACCACGGCTGACGGCCTCAAGACCCAAAATTCTATATGACCGCGAAAAAGAGCCCGAAATAAAATAATGACAAGTCCAAAAAAAAGGGCCCAATATTAAACGAAAGCCTTGGATTCTCACCTCACGAGTCCACAAGGGCATAGTCAAAGGCCCACCGGCTATAGTACTCAGAACCCACCAATGCCGACACTCCTACCCCATCCCCTTCCGCCCGCCGCGCTCCAAACCATCAACCTACGCCCTATGCGCCTCCTCCTCCTCCTCCTTCTCCAGCCTCCTCCTCACCGACCACTCATGATGCACGCACCACAACCCCACGGCCACGCCCACCACGCTACTCACCAACGTCACCACATACGCCTGCCTGTAGCACTCCCTACCATCCCTACACACCAGCTCTCCCTGGCCCTTGCCCTCATCGCCCGGCTTCCCGCCCGATTCGCGCTCGCTGCGCGCGTCGAAGAAGGCCCCGTAGCACAGGTTGAACACGTTGCCCGAGATGACGGGCGCGAGCGTCATGAAGCCCCAGTTGAGGCTGAGGCCCGCCACGCCGAAGGCGTCGGCCACGAGCGCCGGGTACACGCCGAAGAGGACGCCGTAGGCGAGGCCCGTCAGGCCCGAGAGGAAGAAGAGGAGGTGCGGGTTGAGGAGGTTGATGGCGACGAGTTGGGCGCCCGCGAAGATGGAGGCCGACGTGATGACGCACCAGAAGCGGGAGAGGTGGAGGCGCTTGACGAGGAGGTCGGAGCCGATGCCTGGTTTGGGACGGAAAGGGGTTGGTTAGATATGAGTAGCTTGTTGAGGAGGAGGGCTGGATGCACAGACGTACCGCTGAGAAGGCGCCCGATGAAGCTCATGAGGGAAATAATGGTGACGTGGTCGAGCTGGCGCTCGACAATGAAGGATTTGGACACACTATCGTCGTAGTGGCTCCACAAAGCGTTCACCTAAGATTCTCTTCATGAGTAAACCAATCTCAAAACTGTCTCTAACGGCTGCCGAACTCACATCGTTTCCAATATTACTGGTAAAAACAGGCATCACCGGGATCAGCAAACACAGCCGCAATTCAAGCAGATATACTAGGGCATGAACTCACTTAATCGTCATCAAACCAACACCCGTCAACAGGCCCATCATGACCCACAGCTTCCAGAAGTCGAGATGTTTGAGCAGGGCCAGCCCTGTGACATCTGGTTTGTGTGAGTGGGTGCTCTTGCCGGCGGGTCGCTCGTCGGCCTCGATGTCGCCCGGGCCCGACGACGACTTCGACATGAGTGACGACCTCTCGTCCAAGTCGTCGCCGGCGGCCGGGACGACAGTCACATTCTCACGATCATCGGGCGCGGCTGGATCATCTGCAGTTTTATGCGCGAGCGCGTCGTCGGCCGATTGTGCTCCGCCATAGAGAGGAGGGGCAGGCAATAATGAAAAAGGGTAGATGATAACACAAGACGAGCCAACGCAGTGGAACGCCACCAGATGGAAATAGGAAATCGTGGCTAGAGCTTACCTTGAGCACTCCCTGCCAAACTCCTCTTGCTCCCGCCCGACTTTGTCCGCTTCAGCCGGTTCGAGTCTCGTCTGAACCCTCTCTCGACGCCCGACACGTCCGAGTCGCTCGTGGGTAGCGCCGCGTACGCCGTCTGCGGCTGCGGCACCACGCGCAGGAAGAACATGCCGCCAAAGACCATGCAAAAAGTGCCGATGGCAAGGAACAATAGCAGATTCGACGTGTCGTCGGGGAAGGCGAGGCGGGAGATGAGGGTGAAGAAGAGGGCCGAGAGGCCGAAGGCGGAGAGCGGGAGACCGGTGGCCGTGCCGCGGTGGTGCGGCCAATTGAGGGCGCCTGAGTTTGTTGGAAAGTTCCTCATGAGCAAAAACGATGCAGATGCGAAGTAGACGAGATCGTGGAACGGGCACGTACTCGTTTTTATTGACGCGGAAAAGGACGCGCAGCTTCCCATGCCGGTCAAGAACGACAGGAAGCACAAGAGCGACACGCTCATCGAGCCAGCCCCGCCATCGAACGCTGCCACAGCACAGTTCGTGTATCAGCACCCACGTGTGGCAAATCTCTTCCGGGCTTCGGACTCGAGTTGTATCCATTTTGCTCGATCCGCCCACTCCGGCCGTACCTTTTTTGATCGGAAAGTATCCCGCGCCCAGCGCGATGGAGCCCAGCAGCACCGACGGCGTCGGCCCTTTCGAATCGACCAGCAGCCCGACGGGGATGCCCGACGCGTACATGCCGACGTTGCCAGCCGCGCCCTGTTCACGACAGCGGCCAGGTATTAGCTGCTAAGCTTCGGTGTGTTCGGCCGGGGTGCATGGTTCGGATGGAAGAGTGCGGAGGGCACGTAGCATCGCGCGCCGGCAGGGGAGAAGATGGCGTTCTCACGATCAAATTGCTCTGCGTAGCCGACAGCTTCATGCGCTCGGCGAATTGCGGGCCCCATGCCGAGTAAGCGTACTGCGTATCGTCTCGTCGTCAGCGCACCATCCTCTCCATCATCATCACCATGCCAGCCGCAAGCTCCAGGGTTTCCAAAGCGCGCCAGCCATGTCGTTCATAGCCCCCCCGCCGAACCTCGGAAGCATGCCAGTCGCCCCTCTCCTATGACCGCGCAAACGGGCAAAGGGGGTAAAAGAAAGCAAACGTACGTTTGTGCCGCAGGCCAGCGAGATGGTGGTGGCGGCGACGACGGACACGACGCGCGTCTTGAAGTGCGCCTTGTCTGCCATTGTCGTGGTGGGGAGTGTCGTCGCGGGCCCATGGGGAGGAGAGCGGAAGAGGTGGTGGTGATGATGTTCAAACACGTGCGGATGACCTACGTCTGGAGGTCGGCGTGGACGTATGCGATAAAGCCCCGGGCCGGCCGCCGATAAGCGGGGGCCACGGCACGCTGCTTCCGAGCCACTCGCTGGGGGAGCTTCAACGACTCAACTCAGTCAAACATCAGCGTGGTCCGCAGTGCGGTGGATGCGCAAATCAATTGAGCTTCATGTTGGTATTCACTGCGGAATCATTTTCTACCGTCTATCTGCCTGTACCGAGTCACACGTTCAATTCTTTCAACCCTACCATAGTGAAGAAGTACCCTTATGTTTCTCCCGAGCACTGAACAACAGACGACTCCACTCAATTGACTCTTGTCTTCGCAGTGAAAACAATAGCAGGAATGCAATCCAATCTGAACTTTTGTCTAGTCTCGCTCTAATGCCCAGCCCAGGTATCAATCACACACAATCTAGCCACGCCCAAAACGCCCGTCCATGCAAAGCTAGCTCCACTTCCCCTTGTTTT
>MU001682.1:677195-733615 GCA_010093515.1 Lineolata rhizophorae | reverse complement strand
CCCTCGCCTCCTCCACCCTCCCCTCCCCCACCACCACCACCATGCCCAAGCCCGCATTCCACGTCCTCGCAAACTCCTCCGCCCTCACCCCTCCCTCCCGCTTCAGCCAGCGCAGCACTCCCGGCACCTCCCAGGCGCCCGCCCTCAGCTCCGCCCGCAGATGCGCCGGCAGCATCCGCGGCACGTTGTCCAGCAGCCCGCCGCCGGTGACGTGGGCCGCGCCCTTGAGCAAGCCCTCGCGCGCCGCCAGCGCGCGGACGGCGCGGACGTAGATGCGCGTCGGCGCGAGCAGGCACTCGCCGACCGAGACGGCGGCGGTCTCGTCCTTGGTCTCGCCGTCCGCGGCCTCGGGCTCGGGCTCCACCCAGGGCGCCCGGTCCGTCAGCTTCAGGCCGGCGCGCTCGACGACGCGGCGGATCAGGCTGAAGCCGTTGGCGTGGGGCCCGGAGCTGGCGAGGCCGAGCAGGGCGTCGCCGGGGCGCATGGCGGGGGTGTCGGGCAGCAGGGTGTCGGTGGGGCGCAGGGCGCCGACGGCGGTGCCGGCGGCGTCGTAGTCGGAGCCGGCGTAGAGGCCGGGCATCTCGGCCGTCTCGCCGCCGACGAGGGCGCAGCCGGCGTCGCGGCAGCCGCGCGCGACGCCGGCGACGAAGCCCGCGGCCGCGCCCACGTCCAGCGCGCCGCAGGCGTAGTAGTCGAGGAAGAGCAGCGGCTCGGCACCCTGGACGACGACGTCGTTGACGTTCATGGCCACCAGGTCGACGCCAACGGCGTCGTGGCGGCCCAGCTCGGCCGCGAGCTTGAGCTTGGTGCCGACGCCGTCGGTGGCGCAGACGAGGCGCGGGGCGCCGGGGCCGAAGCCGGCCGCGGCGAGGTCGAAGAGCCCGCCGAAGCCGCCGATGGAGGCGGCGCTGCCGGGGCGCGCCGTCGCGGCCACGAGCGGCTTGATGGCCTCGACGAGAGCGTTGCCGGCGTCGATGGACACGCCGGCGGCGGCGTACGTGAGCGCCTCTCTCGTCCCTTGTTCCGCTGGCTCCTCGGCCGCCTCCTGGGCCGGGACGACGTCGTGGTGGTCGTGGTCGTCGTGATGGTTGTGGTCGTGGTCGTGGTCGTCGCCGGGACGAGACACGGTGGTGCCGTCGAGCGCGGGCTCCAGCAGCGCCCACTTGCAGTCGATGTTCTCCTTGGCGAACTGGGCGACCAGGTGGCCGGCGATGAGGTCGAAGTTGGCCGTGGCCAGGGCGAGGATGGTCGGGCCGGCGCCCGACAGGCAGATGCCCAGCAGGCCCGGGTGGCTCCGCGGCGTGATGGACTGCAGGATCTCGGTGAGGCCGGGCACGAGGGCCCTGCGGTAGGGCTGGTGGACGCGGTCCTGCATGCTGAGGTAGATGAAGTCCGGGTCCGGCGGCGACTGGCCCAGGGCGGTCGGCAGCAGCGCGATGCGCTGCAGGTTGTGCACGAGGTCGGCGCGGGCGTAGTGGGCCGGCAGCACGGCGCGCGCCTTCGCCGTGGCCACCTCGAACTGCGGGATCACGGCGATGCAGCGGATCTCGGGCGCCCAGCGGAAGCGGTGGTAGTGGCCGATGCCGAAGGGCGGCGCCGGCGGGCGCAGGCCGGTGTCGACGCCGCCGGCCGGCGCCGGCCGCAGCACCTCGGACAGCGGGATCTCGAGGCGCTCGCCGTCGGCGGCGTCCAGCTCGCGCAGGTAGGTGCCGACGAAGCCGCCGTGCAGCGCGGCCGCGATGTTGTCGGGGTGGCGCTCGACCATGAGGCAGAAGTCGAGCATGCGCGCGCGCGGCAGCCCCAGCCGGCCGCACTCGTCGGCCAGCACGACGCCGGCCACGACGGCGGCGCCCGACGACCCCAGCCCGCGGCCCAGCGGGATCGCGTTGGCGATGCGCAGCCGCGTCTCGTGCGGGAACGCGCGCACGTCGTGGCAGCGCAGCACGTACAGCGCCACGCGCGTCACCAGGTTCTCGTCCGGCCGCGTGCTGACCGCCGCCGCCCCGCCCTCGCCCTCGTACGCAATGGCGCAGTTGAGCGGGTGCGGCGACGGCGCCGGCGCCGCCGGGTCGATGGTGACGTGCAGCGTCAGGTAGATGGACAGCGCGAGCCCGATGGCGTCGAAGCCAGGGCCGATGTTGGCCGACGAGCAGGGCGCGCGGATCGTGAAGGAGCGCGCGGCCATGGCTGCGGCGGCCGTCGGAGCGCGCGGTCGGGGGATGGTCGGCAGGGCGCCCTCGAGGGGATTGGGATCTGCGCTCGCGGCCAATTGTAGAGAAACGACGGCGGAGACGGGGCCGATTGTTGGTGTTGAGCGGGGGTCGAGTGAGAGCGATGGCGGGGCAGAGATTGCCGGCGGCGGCGGTATCGGCGCTTGGTCTGGCACACGTTTTGACAAATGAAAAAAAGAAAAAAAAAAACAGACAAACAAACAAAAAAAACAAAAAAACGGAAAACAAAGTGTCGAGTGCAGTAACTGAGCAATTGTCTGGCCACTGCCGCTTTCCGCCGAGCCAATGCCGGCAATTGCCGCCAGAGCGCACGAGTCCCTGTCTCCCTCTGACGTGCCCCGCCGCGCACTTCGATCGTCACGGCGCTTCCCCGCGGCCACAACAGCCTCAACAACACAGCGCTCACCACCGCCCACATCCCCCCCAACAGAAGAACCACAGCGATGGCGTTGCGAGTGAGTCCCGCGCGGTCCTATCCGGCCCGCCACCATCACCGCTCCTCGCGCTGACCACGCCCGCCCCAGGTCCTCTCGGCCAAGAGCTCGGCCGCGCTCGACCAGGAGCTCATGAGCGCCGGCGCCTTCTCCATCGACCAGCTCATGGAGCTCGCCGGCCTCTCCGTCTCGCAAGCGGGTACGCCTCCAGCACCGCCGCCGGCCCGCGCGCGCGCCTAACTGAAGGTCCCGCAGTGCACAAGCTGCAGCCGCTCAACAAGGGGCGCCGCATCCTGGTCGCGTGCGGACCGGGCAACAACGGTACGAAGGAACCCTGTATACCGGGCGCATACACACACACACACGCACACGTGGCGTTTGATTGCGGCCGTATATTGCGGCGGTGCCAGATGCTGACGGGAACTGCCCGGCCGGGCCCGACGCGCAAACAGGCGGCGACGGCCTGGTCGCCGCCCGCCATCTGTGGCACTACGGATACCAGCCCACCATGTACTACCCGAAGCAGAGCAAGAACGAGCTCTACCAGGTACCGTCGGGCCCTCCTCTGCGCACACACGCACGCCCGCGAGCGCCGCAGAACTAACGGCGTCGACCTCGTCCTCGTCCGCGCTCCCCGCAGCGCCTGACCACCCAACTGCACGCCCTCGACATCCCGTTCGCGCAGGACTTCGGCGCGGCGCTCGCGCAGACGGACCACGTCGTGGACGCCGTCTTCGGCTTCTCGTTCGCGGGCGAGGTGCGCGAGCCGTTCCCGGCCGTCATCGCGGCCCTGGCCGCCGCGCCCGTGCCCGTGCTCTCCGTCGACGCGCCCAGCTCGTGGGACATCGAGCGCGGCCCGCCGCCCGACGGGCCCGGCAAGGCCTTCCATCCCCAGGCCCTCGTCAGCTTGACCGCCCCCAAGCCGTTGGTCAAGTGGTTCGGGGGCAGGCATTTCGTCGGCGGCAGGTGAGTGCTTGCGGCCTTGTCGGTGTGGATACATGACACGGTTTGCTTGGATGCGGAGGGGAGGGGGCGGATTTGGAATTGCGGGGGTAGCTGGTTGCCGCTTTTGGAGACGAGGGTGTGCGGGATGCGTGCGGCGTGAGGGTGCCGGGGGGTTGAGGGTGTGGGGCGAGGATTCGGATTTGAGTGCTGACGATAACGGTCTTGCAGGTTCTTGAGCCCCGCTATGGCGGAGAAGTATGGCCTGGATTTGCCGCCGTACGAGGGCATCGATCAGATCGTGGAGGTGCCTGTGGAGGGGCAGAAGCTCTGAGTTGATGTTGTCAAAAGTGCGGATAATTTCTCATTCGAGACGGCACGCCGTAAAGGCGTAGATTGCACCTCCATTCCCTTCGGATTCGGAGCTTTTCCAATTGCGTTGCCTGTTTATATAACAAAAGAGAAAAATGCATTACGATAGCCTTCTTAGCCCTGAGTCATGATGGTTTCCTGCCGTCGTTATTCCGCTGTCCCGCTCCATTACTCCCTCCAGTTTAGATCAAACGATAGTAATCAACCCGTAAGTTTCCGCCGTTAGTTTCCTCCAGCTCCATTTCTCTCTCAGTTCGTTGCCTACATGTTCTTTATTTACAAAGGAAAACGGCGATCCCATAATCTCAGCCCGCACCTCACTCCGCCGTGAAGAAAGGCCCTCCATACGCCTCAGCCACGGCCCCCGCCACCAGCCTGTGGATCGCCATCGCAGGATGGTAATCGTTCCACCACAGGCAGGTCTCGCCGTCCTCGTCGTAGCAGCTCGCGTTCTCGGCGCCGTACGCGCTCGGATCGTCCATGGCGGTATTGAACGGCCGCTGCGTGTCCACCATCACGACGTTGGTGCCGGGGTGCTCCGACTGCCACGCCGCCGCCGCCGCGCTCAGCGCCGCGTTGTACTGCGTGATGGCGTCGGCTTCGGAGTCGGCCGACGCGGCGCCTTGCTCCTGCATCATGGGCGAGCGGTTGATGGCTAGGCCCCCGTTTGATCAGCCCATGGGAATTTAGCAAAAAAAAAAAAAAAAAAAAAAAAAAGAGGACAGGGGGACGAGGAAGCAACGCGTTGCAACTCACGCGGCACGTTCAGCAGGGCAAAGTTCCTGCCGCCGACGTCGTACATGAGGTCCAGCTGGTCGAAGTAGACGTCCATGATCTGCGGCACGAGCCCGTCCCAGTCGTCGCGGTACCAGCCGTTGCCGACGTCGTTGACGCCCATCCAGACGGCGAAGAGCGTGTTGGCGGAGCTCCAGGGCGCCTCGTACGGATGCGCGCTGACGCCCTGCCGGAAGAGCTGCACCTGGTCGACGAAGGACTGGACCGTCGGCTCGTACGGCTCGATCAGCTCCGCCGACGTCGTCGCGCCCCCGTCGGCGAAGTTGTAGTTCCACAGCACGCTGCTGTTGAAGGCGCTCAGCAGGTACCCGATCCAGTTGCGTCCGCCCGACGTCGTCCAGCCCGGGAATTCCGGGTTGCCGAGAGGGTTCTGGTCGTTGGCCAGGGTCCCGTCCGGGTCGAAGCCCGTTTGCGAGTACGAGTCGCCGCTAGGGTGAGGATCGCGTGAGTCAATCGGTGCTTCTTGAGGACAGGGGCCGGATGAAAAGGCTCGGAGAGCAGAACACTACTTACAAGCTCACGAGGTAGTTCGTGGTGCCCGTCGGCCCGGACGGCATTGACGTGACGCCTGTCGCCGGTGGCCTCGGAGTCTGCGATGGCGCATCCGGGAGTGACACAGAAGGCGGATTGCCCGTAGGAATCGCCGTAATACCCGTAGGCGGCAGCGGGAGCAGCGTCGTCATGCTCGTGGGTATGCAGTTCCCTGCCGAACGCAAAATGTTAGCTGCCATTGTCCGTCGTGGAGAGGCGCAATGGGTATTGCGGAGGAAGGCAACTTACACCAATAGTCGTTGATGTAGGCGCAGGTGAGGCCGGCGCTGCATGTTGTTGCCCCGTTATATTCGATGCCGCCGCATTGCGTGAACTGGGCACTGGCACTTGAGGCGGCGAGCAGCGCTCCCGCGGCGATAGCGAAGTTGCGCATGGTAGATACGCGGGTCAGGCAATTGAGCGACGATTGTTACCGAGTCTCCCTCTAAGAGAACAGAGAAAGAAGCTTCACGCCCGAGGGAAGACGAGATGTTTGGAAACGGAAGCTTGGGACTTAAACCAGGCCGTCAATGGAGAGACACAGAACAGAAGAAACAAGAAAGCTTGAGGCGCGTCCCGTCTCGGAGCTATATAGACGCTAGATGGGGGACGGCGGAGAAGCCATGGCCACAATCCAGGAAACAAACCCCAGATCACCTCAATCAAACAAGGTGCATCACGCTCAATATCCACAGAATCTCAAATGATGCTCTTGTACCGGGTTCTGGTGGGGGCGTTTCTGGGGGGTTCTGGGCGTGCGGCTTCTTGGACAAAAAGTAGAAGCTCGTCGCGAAGGCCCGCAGCAATATGAACAGAATCTCAAATTCCGTTTCTGCCTGTCGGTCTCCTCTCTCGCGTGGCAGAAGTATTGGGACTCGAGAAAGAAAAGTCCCTTGCCTGCTCCGATTTCTCGGCAAATGCTCGTGCGCTCGCCGGGGCGGGCAAGGTATAGCAAAAGCTATATTGCAGACCCTCGCGGCCGATAGAAGATTTGAAAAACAAAGCGGTGGGCGAGAACTACTACACACATCCCTCCCCTTGTCCCACGCATGTGGGTCGAGCGATTCCCGGGGTCGGACCTATGCGAATTAAAAATCTACGATAGCGTGATAGCTACCCATCAGCGTTACGGGTTGTGCAAGCAAGCAAGCAAGCCAAGCTGCGGCAGACGGGCGTTGCGGGAAACGGCGCATCGACCGGGTTTCCCCACAGTCGGAGCAGGTTAGTTGCGTTTGCACCGCGACCCCATGCCCTTGTCGCTCCTCTACGTAGTATGTGCATCCCACGACCATGAATCGGCCTGTCTGAAAGGAAAAGCACACATGACTGACCGGGGTGCCGGTAACTTCGATGGAACAGGAAGCTCCGTGGCGCCATGCCCACCACTCCCGGCCATACTGAGAGGCGAATGAAAACAACAGACAAATTGAAATTCCGAACAGAAGTAACGGCCAAATGATCCAGGGCAGATAATGGCCGGCCGTGGGCTAGGAACGAGGGAGGGGGGGGGGTTTTTTTCTTTTTGTTGTTTTTGTGCACTCTAAAGCAAATCGATATGAGCCCCGGCCCGGGTCCGGGGCCGACGGGTAAATTAATTCAGGCCGTTTTGGCGGCGAGAGGGAACGAGACGAGACGGGGAGCGAGGACATGGGTCGTCGGAGCGCAGGGCCCCAGACAGAACAGAGCTGAAAGAGCACCGAAGCGGGCGTGGACTTCCCTCAACAGTCCAGCAACGCGGCTCGCTCGGACTCCCTGAAGCCATTCCAACGACCCCATGTCTCGGACTAATCTATCAGCCTTCGTATCACAAGAAACATGCTCCCGGGCTGTTGATTTGCCAACGGCGCCGCACTGGCACCTGGGAGCCTCGAAACATTCTCTAAGATGAAGCAATCACACCAGAGCAGACAGAAAAAAAGGGCAACTTGTACCTAAGTAGCTTCCGGAGTTCTATTAGTCATTAGGTCATTCCCCGGCCGGCCTGCTTCTTAGGCGCTAGCGTCGCCCTCGAGCGATGTCGCAACAAAGGTGTTCCAAGTCCAGGGCCGTCTATTGGCTTTTCTGGCCGCCTATTCATTCCCCTTGATCGCCGCGAGCAAGAAGACCACCCTGCAAAAGACACGAGCCTCATTCCAAATCACCTTTTTCTGCGGCCCTGGGCCCCACCCGGACGGGCAAGCTGTCGAGGATCCTCCACCCACCCGCTCCCCAAAGCAGCAACCCAACTGTCGAAATTACTGCAACAGCGGATCCTAAATCGTGCGAGAGAATCTTGATTAGCAACGTCTGACAAAAAAGCAGACGGGCTCCACAAAACGCCCGCCAAGGCATCCGTCACATGCCCGCGGAGCATCGCATGCAGCAGCGCCGGCCAGCCTTGGCGCTCCGGGCCTCGAACAGCAAAAGCAAGACGACGATGGACCGATCCCGCCACGACTTACCCTGAAGTGCTTCTGGCTGTTCCCCTTCTTCTCGACCGCCCACTGCATGCGCGTCTGCGCCCGCTGCTCCTTCTGCCGCGCGCGCTTCTCCACCGCCCGGACCTCGCGCCGCTTGGCGTCCGTCACGCCCACCATGCCCGTGCCGCCGTCCGCCCTCGTCGCCGGTGCGCGCTGGTGCGGATCGCGCCGTTGCTGCAGCTGCAGCTGCTGGTGCCGCTGCTCCTCCTCCGCCGCCGGGGCATCGGCGCCGTCGGTGCCGTCGGTGCGCTCGCCGTCCGAGGCCGACGCCTCGGCGCCGTCCTCGATGACGCGCTGCTGCCGGCCACGCCCTCGTCGTTGTTGGTCCTGCTGTTGTTGCTGCTGCTGCTGTTGCTGCAGCTGCTGCAGCTCCTCGCGCTCCGCGGCCGACGGGTGGCCGCGCAGGTTCTGGCGCCAGTAGCGGTTGAGCGAGCGGTGGCCGACGCTCTTGCCCGAGGGCAGGTGCAGCTCGTAGTCGTCGTGGTAGACGGCGACGGGCGTGGCGTGGGCGTGCGAGTGCCAGCCGTCGGCGTGGCGGTGCGGCCGCGGGTCGTGGTGCGAGTGGTGCCGGTGCCGGTTCAGCTGCTTGTACCGGTGGCTGCGGTCCTGGATGGGCACCGCCGTGATCTCGTCCGTCGGCACGCTCGACAGCGTGCTGTCCGTCTCCCAGCCCTCGTCGTCGGCGCCCTCGTCGTCGGCGGCGTCGCCGGCCGTCGCCGTCGAGACCTGGCGGGGCGCCCCCAGCTTGGCGCCCGCGGCCGCCCGCGACGTCGACACCGTGTCGGCCGACGACTCGTCGTCCGACTGCTCCGGCCCCGCGTCCTCGTACGTGGCCCGGAAGTCGTAGAACTGGCCGATCTCGACCATTTCCTCCTCGGTGTCGAAGGCGATCATGCAGTGGCCCTGGTCGCGCATGTGCGTCTGCGCGCCGCCCGCGGTGTGCCGCACCTTGCCGCACCACAGGCACTCGTGGGCCAGGCCCACCTTCTTGTACAGGTGCTTGATCAGGCCCTCCTCGTCCACCAGGAAGTCGCGCTCGGGGATGAACATGCCGTGGATGCGCTCCATGTGCGCGATATTGAGCGGGAACGTCGGCGACGCGTAGTTGCAGAAGAGGCACGTGAGGATCTCGCCGGCGGGCACCGCCGACGCCGACGTGCTCGCCGGGTCGGCGGCCGAGAGCGGCTCCGTCGTCGTCGTCGTCATCGTCGTCGACAGCGGGTGGGCGCCGCGATCGGACGCGCCGGAGTGGTGCGGCCGGCTCGGCCGCCGCGACACGGGATCGGCCGGGTCCTCGTCGTCCAGCTTCGTGTCCTTGAGGTTCTCCACCACGTCGGCGAACTCGTCCTCGGCGTCCTCGTCCGGGGCCGCGGCCGCGCTCGCCGCGTCGGGCGGCACCGACGAGAAGGCCGAGCCCGCCATGGAGCCGACGTCGTCGTCGTCGGCGGCGGCGGCGGCGGCGGCGCCCCGGCCCGTCCGCTGCGCCGTCGCCGCCACGTTCGCCCGGTGCTTCGCGCTGCTGACGTGGTTCAGGAACGCGTTCTCCGAGTAGTAGGTCCGGTGGCAGGCGGCGCAGGCCTTCTCGTACGCGGCGCGGGCGGCCGTCGCGGCGGCCGACGCCTTGGTGGCCAGCACCTTCTCGGCGAAGACCTCCGAGGACAGCGGCGGCAGCGACGCGACGCGGCGCTTGAGGTTGTAGCGGCTGCGCGGCGGGCGCGGGTCAGCCTCGACGTTTCCGAGGCGGTTGGGGCCGCGGGTACTTACTGCCAGTCGTTCTGCATGTGCGCCCGCTGCAGCTCGCTCGAGCGGAAGGCGACCTGGCACGAGTTGCAGGTAAACGGGTGCGAGCGCTGCGGCGAGGCCATGGCGGGCGATGTCCGAGCGTGCGAAGCCCCAGGGCGCAAGAAGGATATGCGGGAGCGAGGCGTCGTGAGGAGCGTGGTGGAGCGAGCCGCGTGCAATTATAGCCTCGCGCTGAGGTATGACGGCGTCGAGTGGGCGCGGGCGGAGCGCCCGGCGCGCCGCTGCCGAGCGAATGGGCGCGCGGGCGATGCAGCCTCAGTCGACCGGCGGCGTGTGATGACAAAGGGCGCGGAATGCGCCGGCGGCGGCAATAAAACGGCCCGCGATCAGCTCCCCAGGGCCCCTTTTGGCCAAGTCGGGAATGCGCAACACTGCGTAGAGTGCTTATTCGGTTACCTGTGGATGCTGTTTATCGCGGCAGCGCTACTCCGTTCATTGTTCACCGCTCCAGGGCCCCCCATCCGACACGGACTCTGTTCTTAATGTACTGATTATCAATTGCCCATGGTATCAGCACTCCTCGAGACTCGACAATACATAACAGAGGAGCTCAATTACACGTCCAGGAAAAGCCAGGGCAAAACACGATCCGGGACAGGTTCCTCAGCCAAGTCCTCTCAACACATCCCGAACACATGCGTACAGTCAAAGACACTCGCCCTTGGGCAGACCGGAGTCGACGGCGCGCCTCCAGTCTACGTGCGGGAGAAGTGACAAGCTAAAGAAGACGCCAAACCAGATTCCCAGGTTCCCGATCAAGACTGAAAGGATGTCAGCACAAGGGGCCTCCACGATGACAAAATAGAAACGCCAAAACACACACGCTTCATCGAGAAGACTAGAAATAACAAGACCCAGGTCCCTTTTACCACGCCTCCAGCTCCCCGCCAACAAACACACCCTCACGCTTCTACCGCCGTGTCCGTCTCACCCTCCTCCCCCGCCCTGCCTCCCCTCCCCTCCGCCCCGCCCGCCGCCCTCCCCTCCTTCCCCCACCCCGCCCATCTTCCTCCTCTGCCTCTCCGCCCACTCCCTGCTCGCCAACCTGCCCCGCTCCGCCGCCTCCGCCCTCGCCCTCCTCGCCGCCTCCTCCTTCTCCCTCCGCTGCCTCTCCCGAGCCTCCTTCTCCTGCCGGTCGCGGTTGAAGATGAGCCGCGCCTTGGCCCGCTGCGCCGTCACGTCCGCCGGCGTCAGCTGCGACTTGGTGACGGGGCCGGGCTTGGCGGCCGCCTGGGCGGCCGTGGCCGTGGCCGTGGCCGTGGCCGTGGCCGACGACGAGGCCTGCGACGACGACGACGTCGTCGTGCCCGTTGTCGTCGTGGCGGCCGGCGCGCGGTTCGGCAGCGTCGAGGAGCGCTTGTTCAGCGACGTGGACGACGCGCGCTTCACGCCGGCCTGCTGGGGGGGCGCCGCCGCCGCCGCCGCCGCCACCTCGCCCTCTCGCTCCCCCCCGCCCAGCATGCTCTGCCGCGCCAGCGTCTTCGCCGTCTGCTTGACGACCGGCTCGCGCCTCTGCGCCGGCGCGGGCCTGGCCTTGAACGCCGTGCCCACACCAGCCCCCGCTGCTCCGCCACCCCCTCCCACGCCGCCCTTCCTCTCCCTGTCCCCCTTCTTCTCCCTCTCCCTCTCCCTCTCCCTCTCCCCCTCCCTCCTCGCCCTCTCCTCCCTCGCCGCCTTCAACCTCGCCGCCACCGCCTCCCCCGGCAGCGCGAACGCCGGCCTCGTCAACGCCTTACCGCTCCGCGGCGCCGGCCCCGGCGCCGCAAACGACAGCGACACTGGCCGCCGCCTCGAGGCCAGGTAGTCGGCCGGCGCCGGCCTGCCGCCCTCCCTGGCGACCTCGGCGCCGCTGCCGTTGCCGTCCTTGGGTCCTGCCGCCGCCGCCGCCGCCGTCGCCTTGTCGCGCGCGCCGACCGCCGCGGGGCCCCGCGCCGGCGCCGCGCGCGCGCTCTGCGAGCGGGCCAGGGCGGGGCCCGCTTTCGCGCCCGGGGCACCGCCGGAAGCGCGCGGCGCGGCGCTCTTCTGGGGCGCCGCCGGGGCGGCGTGGCGGGTGGGCTGGGGCTTCGGCTTGTGCTGGTGCTGGTGCTGGTGCTGCTGGGGCTGGTGATGGTTCTGCTGGTGCTGGTGCTGCTGAGTCTGTTGCTGCAGCGGGCCCGCGGCGGCGGCGGCGGCGGCGGCGGCGGCCGTGGCCGTCTTGTTGCCGCCTTCCTCCGGCGCGCGCCTCCTGTGTTTCGCGGGCGGCTTGGGCGACTCGAGCTCGGGCAGGGCGCGGCCGATCTCCTCGAGCGCGTCCTCAAGCCGGTCCATGGCCTCGATGGAGTCCTCGGGGCGGGGCGCGCCGCGGGGCCGCGAGGACGGCGACGGCGTCGCCGCGGCGGTGCGCACGCTGGCGGGCGACTTGGGCTCGGCGGGCGCGGTCGTGCCCGGCGGGAGGAGTTGGGAGGGCTCCGCGCCGGCTTCGTCGAGGCTGGTGGTGACGGTGGCGGCCGCCAAGGCAGGGACCTCCGCGTGTGCGGCGAGCATCGTGGCGTCGTCTGCGGCCTGGATCTCGGCGCGCGGCGAGAGCGCGGCGCTTGTGGCCTCTTCGGCTGGCCCGGATGCGAAGGTGGTAGCCACGGCAGAAGCCGGAGCGGCGGCGGCAGCTGCGGCGTCGGCTTCTCGCTGCTTGGCCGCGGCCTCTGCTTCCTTCGCCAGTTGACGCCTCGTCTTGCGCACGGCGCGATCCGACGCCGACGCAGCTCGTTCGTCCTCGGCCGGCGGCTTCACCGCATCGTCTGCGTCCACGCCAATGTGTTAGCCTCTTAACGTCGCGCGCGAGTCGTAGGCCGCCGAAATCGCGCCCACCCTACCTTTGCCATTCTTCAATCCCTCCGCCGCCTCGTCCGACGCCGGCGACGCCGGCGCCCTGTCCTCGTCCTCCACCACGGCCGCGGGCTCCTCCACCACCTCCTCGTTGCTCGCGGTTGGCGCCTGCTCGTCCGCCGCGGCCGCCTTGTTCTGGTTGCCCTTGCGCCCGCCGGCCTTGCCTTTCTTGCCCTTGGCGCTCTTCTTCGTCGTCGTCGAGGCGGCCATGTCGTCTGGGGTCGGCGAAGCGGCGACGGCGACAACGTTTAGCTCGACGTTCTTGAGCGGCACGCGGGTCTCGGGCTCTGTCGCGGTGGACGCGCCGAAGAGGTCGTGGGCAGTCTCGTCGCCGGCAGGCTCGTCGGCGAGGATTTCCTGGGCGCGGAGGGCTGCACGCGTTTTGCGCGGCATGCTTGTCGGAGGAGAGAGAGAGAGAGAGAGAAAGACGTGTGGGTAGGTACGAGAGTCAAGAAGAGGAGGGAAAAAAGAAAGGGCGCGAGTGAGGCGCAGGCGCAGGCGCGACGGATTGCCGTATTCGGGCGCGCGGACGGGGCGTAAGCGCACACCTCGGAGATTAAGCAGAAGAGTCGATAAAAGCTGCGGCGCGAGGTATAATAGGGCTTCGTGGGTATAGTATAGCCCGGGCGAACGAAAAGGGGGCGGAACGGTGGGCTTGTGCAGCTCTTGTTCCAGCCGCGGCGGTACAAAATGCTTGCGTGTGCTTCGAGGTGGAGCGCAAGCAGAGGAGTGTTTCGTCCGGGCGGGCGTCGCAGAGGGAGGACGGAGCGGCGGCGCCGGGGCGGGCGTGTTTTGAGGCGGCGCCGCAGCTGTTTATCGCGAGCCGCATCGGGCATAGCGCGGCCGGGCCCGGCCCTGCGCGACGGCGGCGATCGGCTCGTTGCCCGGGGAGCAGGGGCGCGGCTCCTCCAATCTCTTCGCATGCGCCTGGGCATCAGTGTTTGCGATGCAGACGGGCAGTGATTGCGTCGAGTGCATAACCGCTGCTGCATCCCTCGCGCATGCTCCGAGATGCGCCTGTGCCGACCTTGCTCTGCTGTTCGAACCCGGGAGGCTACGCATCTTCAGGTCGATTAGAACTCATTGCTACAACAATAAACATAACTAGCCTTTACACCTAATGCGCCTCCCTGTGCATAATGAACCGCTCAGTTGTATGTTGACGACATGAGAAATCACGGGTATTGGCTGGCCATATGTACACAATGTCGGTTCGAGGCCTTGCAAATACAAGACCAAACACGGCACAGATCATCTCTCTTGCTGTCATCTACCCGAGAGACTCTCCTCTTGTAGCAACATCGACACTCACCGGCTCCTTCGGCCATCTCGTCGAAGACACCATGGGGTACGGATGGAGGGCCAACGTCGGCATGGAGCAACGAATGCGAGACGGAAGGCAGTTTTACTCCCCGCCTAAGCGTATCAGTATCTCATCCATCTCTAACTACCACAGACTTCGTGCCGTGCGTGACGAGGAAGGGATCCTTCGCTCAAACGAGGAGACCACGCTCGAGAGGAGGCAAACTCAAGCTCAACAATCCCGCCCAACGAAGAAGCAACTTTCGAACAATGTGGCTCCAACTTCTCAAAGCTTCTTTTCGCTTCCTAGACGGCACCACCCGGTTCGATGCAAAAAAACTCTGCGCCGTCACTGCCGAACTCGATCCAAGGTCCTCGTTCACCTGGAAGGATACGGTTCGGCCGGCCCAGTGTCTGCAATCACGCCATTCCCAACCCAACAAAACAGCTTTACTCGGAGGACTCCAGCAGATGGCACCCACCCACGGAACTTTCACATGAGCAAGCGCCAAGCACCCAGGATGAGCGCCGCGGTACCCGTACACACGCCGCTGCGGCAAGAATCAGCCAAACTTCGCGCACCTTGAGGCATTTACCATCCTGTAGCATGGAGGAAGAAGACGGGCAGGGCAATCTGGTAGTACTCACACAAGCCACTGCAGCGTCTGGAACTTGACCGCCTCGAGCTTCTCCCTCAGCACCGCCGTCTCCTGCTCGATTCTCGTCTCCGTCTCCTTGATCTTCAGGTCCTGCACGTTTGCCTCCTCTCTGATCCTCCCCTTCTCCAAATTCAGATCCAGCCTGACGCTGGCCTGGGTCCTCTGAATCTCGTCCCGCAGCCTCGAGTTCAGCTTCGCCAGCTCGTTGGTCAACCTCTCGTGGCTCGCCCTCGTCAGCCCGGACTCGGTCGAGTCCGCCGTCAGCAGCTCCGAGCGCAGCTTGGCAAAGTCCACCTTCTGCGTGTACGTCGCGCGCTCCTGGTCCTCGCGCAGCACCATGGTGCGCGTCAGGTTCTGGATGCTCTCCTCGATCACGTCCCCCAGCACCTGCATCATCGCCACCGCCTGCTCCTCCGTGAAGCCCTCGTCCTTGAGCCGCTGCACGAACTTCAGCGTGTCGAAGTGGTGCACCCGCGCCAGCGCCGCGCTGGCCGAGAAGCCCGCGCGAGGCCCGTCCGCGCCGAGCGCGCCGAGCGGCGGCCGCGGCCCTGGCGGCCGCGTCGTCGTCGGCGAAGCGAGGAGCGGCGAGCGTCGCGCCGCGCATGCGGCTTGCTGGAGGCCGGGGCGCGATGCGCGCAGGGCGCGGGCGGCTGCGGCGGCCATGTCTGCGGCCGTTCGGGGCGGAAGGGGCGCGGCGGTGCGGCGTTCGATGCAGGCCTGCTTCGTCGAGATGAAGATTTTAGGAATGCGTCTCCGGGACGGCGGCGGCGGACACTGGCGCGGGCGTTCTTCTCGGGAAAGCTTGCGCCTCTGCGACCGGCCAGCCAATCACGGAACCCCGCGCTTTGCCGAAGAAGGGAACTTTGGAGCAAAGTCGATTGCACTTCTGGCAACCATTGGGACAAGCTTCAATTTCTGTTCCGTTGAGCCATGGCCCGAACTATAATGGATAGGAGCCCAAGTTACTCGCGGAGGCCCTTTTTGCTTGTAGTTGCCGCTGTGGCCTGACTACCCTGTATTGTTTGAGACGACCAAACGATGAACAGCAAAGATACTGGCCGGAATATCTTACAGCGCAGCTTCATGTAAACTTTACGATTACGCGTACAGTTCATAATTCAGATGATCTTCCCGATGTCTTGTTCGTGGCTGCACTTATATTTGAACCTATCTTTTTCCAGCGGGTCATGCAAGAAATTCGAACATGCTCGCAAAACACCTTTTCAGCCCTCTACACTCCACAGGATAGTAACTTTTCCTCCAATAAAGAGTTAGACATGAAGGTCAACTTTGCCACCGGAAGTCCTCTCCGCATAGGGAGCCACAGCACGCTCCACCTCCCCACCAGGAGCTACCAGGACGTCAGTTCCGTTCAAACACACAGATCTTGGGATCCTTACCTGTAAACCTATCCACCTGCTGCGGCGCGCGTCCAATAAACGTATGCTCATCAAGCAACTTGTCCAGTTCGCCATGAATCGGCTCGAAGAACTTCGACTTGCGAATGCGCTCGGTAAGGTCATTGGCGCCGCCCTGGCCCTTCACAACTTGAGCGGCCTCGTGCGACAGGACCCTGATCTCCTCATGGGCGTCCTGACGGCTGACGTTGTGGTGGTCGCACAGCGCCATGATGATGTTCTCGGTCGCCATGAACGGCAGCTCCTGGTCCACTCTGCTCTTGATCACCTTAGGGTAGACGACCAGGCCGCTCGAGACGTTGTCGAGGATCAGACAGCACGCGTCGGCGGTCAGGAAGGCCTCGGGGATCGTGATGCGCCTGTTGGCGCTGTCGTCGAGCGTGCGCTCGAACCATTGCGCCGAATACGTGTGCAGCGCGTTGGCGGGGAGGGTCTGCAGGTGGCGCCCGAGGCTGCACATGCGCTCGGAGCGCATGGGGTTGCGCTTGTATGCCATGGCGGACGAGCCGATTTGGTCCTTCTCGAATGGCTCTTCGATTTCCTTCATCCTGATGAAGTCAGTACGAGTTCACCACCGGTAAGAGAGGTGGGTGCTTACATAGCCAAGTGCCTGATATCACCTCCGATCCTCTCACAGGTCGCTCCGAAAGAGGCCAGATAGTTGATCACATCAGCATCGATTTTCCTGCTGTAAGTCTGGGACGAGATCGTAAATGCATCTGCAAAGCCCGCCTTCTTCGTCACCAGTTCGTCCAAGCGCTCAACTTTTCCATGATCGCCGTTGAAAATCTGAAGGAACGAAGCCTGCGTGCCAGTCGTCCCCTTGCATCCACGGAATCGGAGGTCTTGCTTAGCGCGCTCGAGATTCCTAAGATCCATGAGAAGATCTTGAATCCACAAGCAGGCCCTCTTGCCCACCGTAATGAGCTGCGCAGCTTGGCCGTGAGTGTAACCGAGACAAGGCAGAGCACGGTGCTGCTTGGCGAACTCTGCGAGGTTGCGAATGCACTTGGCAAGCTTGAGCAACAAGATGTCCAGGCCATCGCGCAGGAAAATCAGGTCCGCGTTGTCCGTGACGAAGCAGCTCGTGGCGCCGAGGTGGATGATTCCGGCGGCCGTTGGCGCCACCTGGCCAAACGCGTAGACGTGGGCCATGACATCGTGCCGTCTACGCTTCTCCTCTTCGGCGGCGGTTTTGAACTCCTCGTCCGTGATTTGCTCGTGTGCGCGCAGTTGCTCGATTTGCTCGTCTGTGATTTTGAGGCCGAGCTCCTTCTCCGCCTCGGCCAGCCAGATCCAGAGCTTGCGCCATGTTGAAAACCGTGTCCTCGCGGAGAACAACTGTTTCATAGGCAAACCTGAGATTTCAGTTACCTCAATGTTCTATTCCATTTTATCATCCAGGACCTACTCGCATATCTCGAGTTGAGTCTGTTCAAACATTAGTCATGCCTAAATTGTCAACCATTTAAATGAAGGTTTAACAAAACGTTTCCCAGCAGACAAGTTAAGGAAAATCTGGACAAAAAGCAGTCAACTCTGCCATGTTTTAAAACTAATGAAGTTATTATGAGCCAAAGTCTTCAGACAAACTGTTGAGACCCGGCCCCGAGCAACTACTCTCGGCCTAATTCTGCACTCTCCAACATCGCCACGAAACCACGAAAAGCAAAATTCGGTGAGGCACTTGCGCCAAATCCGGAAAAGAGAATTCTTTAGGCAAAGCTAAAAAAACCCAATGGGGCCAAACGCAAAAAGGGCACCAAGAAAAAGTCCAGGCCGCTTACGGAGTTTGGTAAATATCGTTCTCGGACATAGTTGGAGGGCAAGAATGGTCCGATTGAAACAAGGAAGGTTTCGAGGCCTTTGCCAGACTCGCCCTTCAAAAAGGGTGTGGGAAACGATCCGGCTTTACCAAAATATTTAGAGGACGAGAAGAAAAGCTTCGTGCCAAGCCAGCTGGTTCGGGCAATCCCGCTCGTCACGCGATTCGGACCCAACCGGAGGCTGGAAGGCGGGGCGGCGGAGAAGTTCTCGAACTCCAGGTTCCGTTGGCGTACGTCGGCGACGTGAGCCGGGTGGGATCGGGCTCTTTGCTGCGCCGTGGTCGAGTACCTGCGCCGTGTGCAGATCGAAAAGTTTGCCGAATGGGGAAGCACGTGAAGGCCAAGCCGGCCGCTAAGCCGTTCGCAGTAGGTGGCAGATCGAAGCAAATACCACCAGCATGAACTTCTCAATAGCTCTGGCAGAATCCAATAGCTCTGGCAGAATCTACTTGGTCTTCGCCCTGGCCAAGAGGCTCTTAAATTTGATACTGTGGTGATAAGTTCATGTATTAGCGAATTGGGTCTGACTGATATGTGCATCTGTGGGATTTTAGTAAGCTCGAGTGAAGACCTTACTGAGTTTCAGTACATAGTTGAAATGCACAGACTGACTTCGTCCCGCAACTATGGAAAATGCATCGTCTGCCTGAAGGGGCCGTCCTAGGTGATTTCTTGTAGTAGATTTCCGTATGCTGAACAAGAGAACAAGCCCTCACATGGCCCGCAAGATCTAAGATCGGAGAGAACAAACAATTCTTCGGCTGGTTTGCTAAAATGAAAGGGATCCTAGAATGCTGACCTCCGCAATTGCTCCTCTAACTAGGTGGTCTACCCCGCACTTGATCCAAAAGCGAGCGCAGAGAGCAACTATGAGGTCAAATCTGGCTCGTTTTTGTACCGGTGTCATACCTGACCCATCCTGGTCAGGACCTTACCGCTCGACTGTCCACCACTTCACTTGTCTCTTCAATATCTTGAGCACCGAGTATTCTCAGGAAGTGTCAGAGAAGTCAGTTGCTAGTAGGCCCTAGTGAAAGGCAATCTCAATGGAGAGAGCTCCAGGGCTCCAGACCAAACGTTAGCTGAAGTTGGTGAAGTCAGTTGCACTTCCTAGAAATGGCTCCAGACTTCGGGGTTAGCCTAACCCCCGTACCACGGGTTCTTTCAATACCTTGCCGGTTGTGTTTAGCGGGGACACTAATTGGTATTAACCTACCTGGTAAAGATGTCCTTACCCCGCGCATCACACGGGAAACCGAGTCTTCTGTTTACCTATATATTTAACCCCAGATTTCCCGCCTCCCAGTGCCTCTCCAAATTCCGGACTCTGATCGACCTCCGTCAAAGTAACCATCATTGCCATTCTTTTGAGCAATCCGGCTATCATACCTTTTTCACTCCAAACTGTTCTCACATCATCCCAAAGTTGATTTGGTAGTAGTGTCGCCATCTGTTCACTATGGACGATTCACCTCGCCATGCTCTCCCTGGGCAGTTCCAAAACACGTCCGGTAAGAGTCTCTCGAAATCACCTTAGTTTCACTTAAGTCCATTTTCAATGCGTAGCAATGACAGTTCAGTTCTTCAACACTTCACTTACCATCACAACATCTCAACTCTCATCTCATCGAGAACATTCATTCACTAACCATCAATAGAGGACCCAGCTCCGGACCTCACCAAAAAGATTCTCGCATGGGATGAATTCCAACGTCTTCCCTCGAACCCATGCACCCCCCCAGATCTCCGACAATGGAACCCCGCCAGACCCTGCACGAGCACCCAGAAGCTGCTCCAAGAATCCGACTGCCGGTCCGTGCTCGCCGTGTCCTGGCACTCGCGGAAGAAATGGGCCGTCCTCTGGGCCGTCTTCGGGGTGCAAATCTCCATGAACTTCAACGCGGCCGTGTACCCCAACGCGGAGCGCGGCATCGCGGCCGACTTCGGCCTCTCTCACGGGCGGGTCGCCCTCGGCATGATGATCTTCCTCGTCACGTACGCCTTCGGCTGCGAGCTGTGGGCGCCCTGGAGCGAGGAGTGGGGCCGCAAGTGGGTCATGCAGGCCAGTCTGCTCCTCGTCAACATCACCTGCGTCGGCTGCGCTATAGCGCCCAACTTCGAGACCGTCTTCGCGATGCGCTTCCTGGGCGGCTTGTTCTCGGCCGGAGGCTCCGTCACGCTCGGCATGGTCGCCGACATGTGGGAGCCCGAGGAACAGCAGCTAGCTGTCGCCTTTTGCGGTCTGTCTTCCGTGCTTGGCTCGGTGGTGGCGCCCATTTTTGGCGGTTTCATCGAAGAGTATCTGCCCTGGCGGTGGACCTTTTGGATCTGCCTGATCCTCGGATTCGTCGTGGAGCTCACCCATTTGATGGTGCCTGAGACGAGATCCTCTATATTGTGCAAACGGGAGGCAAGGAAGCGACGTGCCATGGGGATCGACGATTGCTATGGCCCCGGAGAAACGGCCGAGTCGAAGATATCGCTCAAAGAAATCTGCCGTATTTGGGCCCGACCATTCATCATGCTCACCACTGAGCCCATCGTTACGTTCCTTTCTCTTCTTAGTGGTTTCAGCGACGCTTTGATCTTCACGTTCCTGGAGAGCTTCAAGCCGGTCTACGATCAATGGGGATTCACGACGGTCCAGCGGGGCCTGGCATTTTTGCCGTAAGTCTTCTTTTGTTAGTCGTGCTGCTATGTCACTTACTAATTCATGTGTTAAGACTTCCGATTGGGTACTTCCTTGCCTACGCAATGTACATCCCGATGGTCAAGCGCCAGCGCGCGCTTGTGAGACAGCATGGAAAGCACGCTTTGAAGCCGGAAAAGCGACTCAAACTGCTGTTGTTTTGTACGTCCTCGCCGACTACGCCTAGTGGTGACGCTTTTGCTAACTGTGTCTTCACAGTGGCTCCTTTGCTGAGTATTGGTCTCATCGGCTTCGCATGGACTAGCGTGGGCCCTCCAGTGCACTGGATCGGCACCCAGTTCTTTGTCATTCCTGTAGGAATGGCAAATTACGCCATTTACATGGGCACTATCGACTACATGGTTGCCGCGTACGGTCCATATGCGTCGTCTGCGACCGGCGGTAACGGCTTTGCCCGAGACCTCCTAGCTGGTATCTCTGCGCTCTACGCCAAGCCCCGTGAGTAACTCCCGCTGAACTGGTCCGGGGAAACAGTGCTAACAACAGTTACAGTGTATCAAAACATCGGCAAGAAATACCACCTCAACTGGGCATCAACGGTCCTTTCGGTGTTGGGAGTCTTTGTCACGATCCCGCTGTTCATCTTCTACTTCTTTGGCCCCGCAATTCGCAAGAGGTCCAAGTTCGCCAAGCAGATCGCACAGCATCGTGAGGAGGACGAGCAGCGCCAGGGACCGTCAAACACTCAGCAAGGAGGGCTGTGGGCGCAGCAACAGGTGGAGGTGCGGAACCTGGAAAAGTAGGTCGAACAGGGCGTCGTGTCCAGTTCCCCGGCTTGAAAGGGCTCCATATTTGCAGACTTCTCGGCGAAGCGCCCTTGCATGTCTTCGGCGAGCCGGATTCCGGGAGACTGGGCACGACAGGAACGCGATGATGGAAACGAAAGGCTCGACAGGCCGGAGGATGACGAGATGACGAGATGACGGAAATGACGTCTCATCAGCAAACGAAATTCAACATGCCTGCCCTTCGGCATGTCAAAGACCCGTCAGGATATAGTGGCCTTTGCATCCTCCCGCCCTAGAGCACAGACTGGGAAAGCCCACGCGCCGGGGTCCTAGCTCGCTCTGGCAAAAGTTTGGAGTTTGGCGTTCATTGATAGTTTTTGATCTTAATACCAACTGGAATGAGTTAGTGCATGGCATTTTCAATGTTCGTGAGGCCGTGAAGTGTTTGGACTTCAAGTGATGCACGGCGACAAGAGAGCAGCGGGCGGGAGACGAAGGAAAGCATTGTCGCTCACCGCCCGGCCTCACCGCCCGCACAAACCCCACTTCGAATTTACGTGCGGCGAAAAAAGTGCCCGTTGAGCGCAGCCGTCACCAACTCAACTCCACTCTCCCCCCGGCCGCATACAGCTCAGCCCGCTCCATTTCAACCCCACAAACCCGTGCGCCCAAAATGCCTCGCCGGAAATTCATCGACAAGAGATCCGCCACCACCTACACGCTCGTGCACCGCGCGCAAAACGACCCGCTCATCCACGACGCCGACGCGCCCTCGGCGCTCTTCAAGCCCGTCGACGCGCCGCAGGCGCGCAAGCATGGCGGCGGCAGCGGCGACGGCGGCCCTCTCTCCGACGATGCCGCGAGCGCCGCGTCCGCGAGCCGCTCGGCGCGCAGCGGCGCGAACAAGGCGGCGGTGCAGCGGCTAGACGACCTGGCGGCCGAGTTCGGCGGGCGGGTGCGCGCGAACGAGGGCGAGGCGGCCGAGCACGGCGTCTACTTCGACGACTCGGCGTACGACTACATGCAGCACCTGCGGGACCTGGGCGGCGGCGGCGGCGGCGGCGGCGGGGAAGTGACCTTCGTCGAGGCGGCGGCGGACAAGCAGGGCAAGGGGAAGGGGAAGGGGAAGGGGAAGGGCGTCAGGCTGGAAGACGCGCTGCGCGGACTCGGCCTCGACGACGCCGTCTCGGCGTCCACGAGCAAGACGCGGGACTCGGCGCTTACGGAGGAGTACGACGTGGCGGCCGCGACGGCGCGCGCGGCGCCCACGAGCGCCAGCCGCGCCTTCGACTACCAGGCGCTGCAGGACACGCCGGACGCGCTGGCGGGGTTCCGGCCGGACATGGATCCGCGCCTGCGCGAGGTGCTGGCGGCGCTCGAGGACGAGGCGTACGTGGACGGAGGGGTGGATGAGGAGGGCATGTTCGAGGAGCTGGCGGCGGACGAGGAGGTGGACGAGGAGGTTTGGGAGGGCATGGCGGCGGAAGGGCTGAGCGAGGGCGGCGGGGTGAGTCTCGGGGGCGCAGGCGACGGCGGCGCCGTGGGGAGGTGGATCTTGGGGACTGAGGAGGAGGTGGGGCTGGGTCCGGCGCCGGGGACGGACGAGGTGCGCGTCGAGGATGACGACGGGTGGGAGACCGACGATACCGTCACGCCCAAGATGAAGTCCAAGTTCGCAAAGCTCCCCGGCGCTCCGCGCTCGACCGAAACCCCCGGCGACACATCTGCCTCCGAAGCCCCCGCCCTCTCCCCCTTTGACGGACCGACAACATCCCCACCGTCCTTCAACACCTCCGCCCGCCCCCACCCCAGCGCCTCGCCTTCCATCGCTCCCTCCTTCACCTCCGTCTCCACCGGCTCCGCCCTCCGCCGCAAAAAGCGCAAGGGCGCCCGCACCAGCACAACCTCCTACAGCATGACCTCGTCGTCGCTGGCCCGCACAGACGCCCAGACCACGTACGACGCGCGCTACGAGCAGTACGAGGCGGCGTACGCGGCCGGCAACGAGGGGGACCCGCTCGGGCACATCGGCGAGGAGGCCTACGACGACGACGACGACGACGAGTGGGACGGCGGCGCAAGCGTCGTCAGCGGCGTGACGGGCGTGAGCGGCGCCAGTGCACTGAGCAGGGTGAGCAAGGCCAGCGTCTTCTCCCAGAGCAGCGAGTGTCCGCCGCTGCGCGAGGACTTTGACGCCGTCATGGATGAGTTCTTGGCTGGGTGCGGCGGGGGCGGGTCGGCGAAGGCGGCTAGGGCGAACGGGAAGGGGCGCCGCGGACGGAGGGGCGGTGGGCAGGTGGGGTTGAGTCAGTTGGATGAGATTAGGGGCGGGTTGGGGCCGGCAAGGGTGAAGGGGAGTACGAAGGCTAATGGGATGGGCATTGCGGCGTGAAGCCAACATGGGGGTTGTTATGGATTCCAGAGGCGTGGTATTAAACTTAGATGGGATGTTGGCTGCATTGGGCGAAGGAATCTCCAGCTACGGCGTCATTGCATGAGATCCTTTGATTATAGGAATCTTGATTTTATTCTATGCTTGTTTGCGTGCCGCTGCCCAACATGTTCGTGTCTTGCCCGTCAAATCCAAACCGGACCGAGGCCAAGCTACTATCCCCCAACTGCAAGAAAATGAGGCGCAAATCCCACTTGAATGCGAACCTAACAACCACTCATCCCATTCCCACCTCTCTTCCCCTCCTCTTTTCGGACCCAACCCCCCGCTCACCACCCTTACCTAAACTCGTCCATAAAGTCCTTGTGGAACTTGGTGATGCGGCCGACCCAGTCGGTGCCTGGAGCCAGGAAGGTGGTGCGGAAGTGCAGCGAGCCGTCCTTCTGGCCGAAGCCCGAGCCCGGCACCACGCACACGCCCGTCGCGTCCAGCAGCCGGAAGCAGTAGAACTCGTCCGGGGTGCGGCCTTCCTTGGCGGCCTGCTCGGCGGCCTTGGCCGGCACGTGGATGGTCGGGAAGAGGTACATGGAGCCCTGAACCTAGCTTCAGCAAGAGGTCTCTGTCTACGCATCGAGGAAGATCGGGGAAAAGGTGCAAAGGGGAAAGAAGAAAAGCTTACGGCAGGGCTCTGGCACTCGACGCCTTCCATCTCCTTGAAAGCCTCGTACAGCGCGAAGGCCCGCTTCATCAGGCCCTCGTAGATGCCATCGTACTCCTTCCTATACAGCGCGTAGCTCTCGTCGCCCTCCTTGGGCGGGTTGACCATGCACTCGACGAGGCACTGCCCCACCACGGGCGGGCACAAGCTGATGCTGACGAACTTGTAGATCTGGGCCACGACGTCGGGGTCGAAGCCGACGAGCTCGAAGTAGCCGCCGCGATGGCCGCACTCGCCCACCATGCCCTTGCTGATCGAGTGCAGCGACACCAGCTCCACGTAGTCGAACTCGCCGGGCCGTTCGGCCTGCAGCTCGCGCAGGCCCTTCTTGAAGCTGACGAAGGAGCCCTGGAACACGTTGGTCTGGTACACTTCGTCGGCGATGAGGACGAGCTTCTCGCGCGCGGCGAACTCGATGACCTTGCGGATGTCTTCCGCGGGGAGCGACGCGCCCGTCGGGTTGCCCGGGTTGATGATGACGAGGGCGCGCACGTCGGTGCCGGCGTCGCGGGCCGAGGCCAGCGCCGATTCGATGGCGCTCAAGTCCGTCGTCCACGCGTGCGCCTCGTCCAGGTAGTACGGCACACAGCGCGCGCCGAGCACCGATAGCGTCGCCGTGTAGAGCGGGTACTGCGGGATCGGCACCAGCACGCCCGTCTCGGGCTTGGAGCAGATGACGTGCAGCATCGTGTTGACGCCGGAGGAGGCGCCTGCGGACAGATAGATTGAGGCCGGGTCGGCGGGGAAGCCATCGCGGTCTAGTATGAAGAGGAGGGGGTTAGAGGACCGGCGGCTTTTCTTCTCGGTCGTTCGCTGCTGCTGCTCCTGCAGCTGCTCCTGCAGCCATTGTTGGGGGAGATATATCGCGAGACTCACTCTCAATGAACTTGGCCACGCTGTCACGGATGCCGGGCGCGCCCTGGCTTTGGCTGTACGCGCCGACGCTCTTGACGTCCTTGAGCAGCTTCTTCGCGCGCGCCACGACGTCGGCCTTGTAGCCGCACTTCTCGACCAGCAGGTCCGCATGCTCGAGGAGCGTCGGGTTCTCCAGCAGGCTGGCCACCTGGCGGAAGAAGGTGATGGGCTTCTGGTCCAGCTGCTGCGGGTTGCCGATGTTGGCGCTGATGACCGTGTCGAAGGGCAGGTCGCCGCCCTCGCCGCGCGCCAGCTTCTGCCGGTATATCTCGGAGCGGACGGCCAGCTCGCCGCGCACCGCGTACTTAGCCGCCTTAACGCGCGGGTTGATGTTGTCGAGGCAGAGGCTGCGGAGGGGCGCCGAGGACGACATGGTGCGGGATTGGTAGAGTTGCTGGGAGGGTCGGCGGGGCTGAAAGAGCGGTGGTGATAGCGGGGTAGTCGAGCTGGCGGTGGTGGGGCTAGAGCGTCGCGTGCTCCGGACTAGGTGTTGTGTTCCTGCAACCAAGACGGCTGTTGTGAGTCCCCGCGCTCTCTCTCTCTTAGAACAGAAAAGAACAGGAATTGAATCGAACGAAGCTCACAGGAAAGAATAATGATAAAGACCAGTTCAAATCAAAGCGTCGGCATTGAGGACGAAGTGAAGGGGCGAGACCACCACGCGCACTATCAGAGGGGTGGTTTTATCAGAGCGACTCGGAGGATTGCTTTTTGCAGAAAAAAAATGTTGTTTTGCGTCAATTACTTTTTTTTTTTTCTCTCTGCTGGCAGGGAGCAACCACCACACACGCAGCAGCAGCGGCTAGGTCCTAGCTTCTGATCTCTTGGCTGGACAAAGCTTACGCGAACAAGTCTAGGTTGTCTCGTGGCCGTCCTGCGGCCTTTTTCGAGATTTCTTTTCGTTTTTTTTTTTTTTTTTTGGAGACAAGAAAAGAAAGGATCGGACAAAAGTCTCTGATGCAAAAGGAATAGTCTGCAATGCGTCCGACTCCGGGCTCGCTGCGACTAGGAGGATGGTAGTGGGTCCGGTCTCTTCCCCCCTCCCTGTCTCCTCCTAGCTTGAGCACGGGCGCCGGCGTCAGAAGCTGTCGTAACGTACCTGAAGAGCGGCGATGGTGCCGCGAGAAGTGCCTCAGCTCGGAGATGGGGATGCAGAGGCCGTCAATGGCACCATGCGGCCGCGGCAGCGTCGATGCGCCGGCCAGAGCGGCCGTGGCAGCAGCAGCGGCGCCCGGCTTAATACCGCGACGGCCATGGCTGACTCCGCCGCCAACGGCGACGGCACCGGCGGCGACGCCGACGACGCCGCCGGCGGAGACCAGCCGGTCGTACGATGGTCGTGTCGCCGCCGCTACCAATGCCATCGCGCTTCTCCGTCTCTCTTGCTCTCCCTCTCGCTCTCGCGCGCCCGCCCGCCTGCCGGGCACTTATCGCTTATCGGAACGATGCGGGAACGCAGCAGGCACCAGACGCGCACACGAGAGGTCGGCCGACCGCGCGATCGCGGGGAAACGCGGGCGCGACTTTCTAGCCACCTGAGCACGTCTTGATAGGCTTCCTAGGCCTTGGCGACCACGGCCGGGCCGGGAGCCCGCTGTACGCAGGGAATCCAAGGGAAAATAACGCCCCGTGGTCGTACAAAAGGAACGGGGCTCCTCGTCGACGAGTGGCCGCCGCGGCAGACGGATCGCGTCGCAGGGCTTGCCGGTGCCGTGCCGTGTGTTGGACTGGTGGAGCCCGTTGCTGCGTGAGTCGCGCGGAGCGGGGAACGGGACCGCACGTAACAGGAAGAGATCGGAAAATGCCTCTGCGTGGTTCGATGTCGTAACGGAGTGTGCCTCGAAGCGTCGCTCGAACTCTGTCGACGACGTCGTGGTGATGGTGGTGGTGGTGGAGGTAGAAGACGACGAGGAAGAGGAGATTTCATTGCTCTTTCGTGAAGCGTGTGCCGCCCCGCGGCGTGAAAGTACATAGCCTCCCGTGGGACGTGATGGCGCTCCGGCAGGGGCCCGATCTGTGGTTGTGCGGCCTGCCGGACGCCCGCCAGCTCGTTCCGGGCGAGAAACGAGAATACAGCCCTCGCCATGTAAATTGGGGAAATTGGAGGCTCAAGTCCGTGCTATCTTGCAGTTTTGCATGCGTCGCGAACTGTTCATGCCCAACACGATATTCTCGGTTCCTGGTTGGGTGCCCGGGCTTGAATTGCACCCTTGGCGTGCGTTTTGACTGGTCAAAGGCGAGGTCTAATGCTAAGCTTTAACCGCAACATTCCCCCAGAATTTGGCTGTATCTATATCTAAGAAGAAAGACGAGCATCTTTTGCCACGTTCTCCCTACCCAACCTTACAAACTCTTGTTCATGTTTGTGGAGCAGCGGAACACGGCTGGCCAAGAATCCATTACTTTCCTTCTAAGAGTTTATCACACGAAGTAAAGTCCAGATCTGTAAGTATTGTTAATGATGTTGCTAGATATTTGTCTACGTAAAAGCAACATAATTGGATTTGTTCAATCCTAGCTAAAGTAATCTGCACTACGCTGTTGATAACGTTCTTCTGTGCTCTGCAAATAGGTAGATACCTGCTTGAGTAAAATACAACTCAAACATGCAGTTCTTTGGTAGTATCTTGGTTGTTGTACGCCATAATCCATAGTCAGGAACATTTTATTCTCGTCATAGCTATATATAACTTGGAGGGTAGTACAAGAACGCCAAATCAAACGAAATATATGGAAATTGTCCATTGTGCTCTATATAATTTCGACGTTTCAATCTCTAGTAGTAGTATTACTTGTGGCTGTACTTACAATTGTTGTAAACTAAGCTCCGATAGGTCTATAAAGTATTCTTATGTTTAAGCTTACAAGACACCTCTCGAAGTATCCGATGTATTTAGCACCATATGCAGCGAAAAGATGTCAATGAAGCTGTTTAAAAATAGGACGTTATGCAGATACTTCATCCTATTTGGTCATTTCTCTACGCTATCCGCTCCTTAAAGGTAATAACGCTTTATTCTATCATGTCTAAGCATGATAACAGTAGGGCATCTTCAATTGATGGGCAAAAAAAGGGAGATATAATGATGCTTTTACCTACTATACTGAGCTACATACATAGCAAAGTATGCTTATCCTTTGTCCTAAAGCCGATATATAATAAGACTTTCACTTATGATTTCGAATTACAATAGTAACAAAGTATAGTTTATTTGTATTAAAAAGCGAATACATAGTATGCTTCTGCATATCACCTATAACTATAACGACGATCTGTATTTACTAATAGACCTATAATAGCGCCTTTGCCCTCTATCTTGAACTATAATAATAGCAAACATATCTATGTAGTATTGCAAAACTGATTTGTAGAAATGCGTCTAACTGCTATATCGAGTTCCAAGAGCCCAACAAAGTATGGTCAACTCATTCAAAAATGTATATATAATTATGGTGTTACCTACGGCATCCAACAATAGCAAAGTGCTACCATTCCATGTCCAGAGACAAGGATGCTATAAAGCGTGTGGCCTACGTGGCAAAGTCGATCATAGCATCCGAAGTCCATGAACAGGTCACAGTATTACGTATTATTCATGTTCACCATCACAGCAAAGCAAGACAAATCCGATATTAAAGACAGTATTTGATTTGCATTCTCAACTTTTATCTTACCTACGCAAAAAGAGTGGATATTCTCTCGTGGCCATCGTATTAAAAAAAAAAAAAAAAAAAAAAAAACCAGAACTTGTTTTTTGGGAATTTGAAAATCTTTGGGAAATGTGATTAGGGTAGTGAAGGGAGGAAGCTTTTTTTTATGTTTTTTTGACATTCTGTTGGGAAACTGTATTAGGGGTAGTAAGGGGAAGGAAAACAAGAAAAAGAAAAAGCAAAAACTGGGCTCAACGTTATCCTGTTGGCCTCTGGTCCATTTAGGGACTGGGTATCATTCCCATGAAACCGCCTTTATCAACCCACCACAGGCCTCAGTGCTCAGACCTGTTACCAGTAAGCTCTCTACCATTCCAGTTTTCCAACCTCTCTCAGAATTCGTAGTTTATCCAGTAATCTCTCCAGCTTCCCAAGATGCCCCTCAATAATCAGAATCTCCTGTAGGCCTGACCTGCTCCCAGTAAACTCTTCACCACCCCAGGTTTCCAACACCTCTCAATATCCGTACTCTATCCAGTAATCTCCTCAACCTCTCAAACTGCCCACCATGATCCTGTACTCACCAACCAAATCCCAACCATCTCACCAACCCCCCCCAAGTTAGTTCCCAACGCGCCTAAACCCCTGAATCCAAGACCGCTCAAGCTGCCTGTCCGACGATTTCAAGCCACCGGCCACATTTCCATGTACATCCATGGTGGCCGCCTCGACGTCGCCCCAGCCCAAGCCGGCCGGGCCAGCGGCAGGAATGTGGAAGCTGCGCCTCAGCTGCGGCCAGGACCTGAACGCCGTCTTGACGGCGCCATAAAAGGCCGCGAAGGCCGTCTCATCGTCCCAGCCCTGAATGGCGTGTTCGATGGCCTCGGCGAAGTATTGATGGAAGCTGTGAGCGGCCAGTGTGGCCTGGTCGAGGCCATTGACTGAGTCGGCCAACGAACCGTGGTGCCAGGAGGAGCGGACGCGGATCTTGACATTAGTCGACTTGGACAAAGCGCGCAGGTGCAAGAGCGCAGCGACCCAAGGCTCATCGGTGGCAAAGCGCAGAGAGGCGTGGCCGGCGACCACGAGGCAGAAGTCGAGTTTCTCGAGCCCCGTCATGCGCGACGCAAACAACTCCAACGTGCTGTTGAGGCGGGCCATGTGGCGGTCCTGGTAGCGGCGGTCGAGCCAATTGTGTGGCTGGCCGTACGTGTGGAGGGCAACGCGCATCTTGCGCACCGCGGCAAGGCGGGTTGGGTCAACGACGGTGCAGAAAGCCTCTAGGCGGCGGAGAGACTGGAAGCGGAACGTGACACGCGAGTACAGAAAATTGATCGTCTCGCGGAAGAAGAACTTGCAGCTGAGGGCAAGGCCAATGCCAGGAATAGAGGTCGCCCACTTAGAGCGAGGGAACTCGCGCTGGATAGCAGACACGGGTTTAGGCTTCGGAGTGGACGGAGTGACAGCCTTCGCTGGGGCCAGGTCCCTGGTTTTATCCAAAATGGCGATAGGGGTCTTCTCGTCCGATTTGTCAGTAGTCGCCTTGCCCTTCTTAGGGTTCTTGTTCGACTCCGACGAACTGGCGGAATTCTTCCGATTGTGGCCCAACTGGAACTTTGTAGGATTCGGATTATCCATAGGGCCCCACGCCTCGCTGCCCCAGTACATCTGGTCCAAGATATCCTTCTTCTTCGGCTTGGGTTTGGCAAGCTTGGCAGCGCGCTTCGCGGCCTGGGCCTTGCGTTTCTGCTCGCCATTGTCATGCCGGGTACCTAAATGCCCAATATAGCGGAGCGTGTGGCGAGGCTTTTGAACGAAGGTCATCTGGTCCTGGAAGCCCACACGTTGACTGACAATCCTAGCAGAAGGCTTATCGACGATGTACTCGTCCTTCCGACCCATGAACTCGACCGTGTACTTGGAGGCATCGTCGAAGACATAGCCATAGATCTGATTGCGAATCTCGGCACTCAGCTTCATGATGTAGCATTCTAGTCCGGGTTTCGGCTCCTCGGTGACCTTGGTCGAGGCAGAGACATTGGTCGTCTTAGCATTGGCGATAGCATTAGCTGGCTTCGAGTCCTTGGAGCCCGTGGTGGCATTCGCTTCTTCGGCGATGGTGGGCAGCTTCGAGTCCCTACGCAAAGCGGCTGGCCTCGCATTGTTGTTGTTGTTGTTGTTGTTGTTGTTGTTACTGTAGAAGGCGCGATTGCGCGAGCTCGAAGACTGGTTGTTGGAATTAGTAGCCGAATTTTGGCCGCCAGTCTTGTTCTTGGGCCAGTTCTTGTTGTACCTGCCCTTCGCCATGGCGTAAAGCAGAGATCGGGTAGCAAAAGGCTGAAGAAGAAAGGATGGGATGCTGTAATGAAGCTGACAAGTCTGAGCGACGTCGCCCAAGGCGCAGGCCAAGGACGAGATCGGAGATGGTGACGGTGTCCAGCAGAACTAGACAGGTGACGTGGCGGAGTTCAGAGCTGAATGATGTGCGCCACGGTGCAAAGCGAAATGCACAGGACAAGCAGGAAAGGGCCACAAATCCTCAATATCTGATGTTTCGCAACAAAGCGGAGAAGCGTGCCGTTCAGAGACGTAGACAGGCGCACAAAGGCCACTCTAGAAGCGATGATGAGAGCAAATTGGATGGTGGCGGTGGGCAAAAGACGCAGAATGAGAAGGAAGCCAATGCTCTGGGTTAGGTGCTAGGCTGTGAGGTGGATGCTGGTGCGAAGACTCTCGCAACCTTGCAAAAAGCAGAGCAAAGGCCCACAGTCTGAGCAAAGCGCCGCGCGGTGGGGTTCCAATGCGCGCAGGGCGCAGATAACCAAGATGCTTGACGATGTGGAGCGGATGCTGTGGAGTGCAATGCTTGGATGAGGTGGACACGCAAAAGATCCCGGTCTGGAAGAACGGGCGTCAGGCGCGCGATGAGAGTGGTGAGGGTGCGGAAGAGAATTTTGAGAGAGAAGGAGGAGGAAGAGGAGGAGTTTGTGCGCGAAAATGGTGCACGTGGGCGTTTGAGCCGAGACTGCCTATTGTGCTATTGTCGACGCGCTTACTGAGGCGGCTGGGACGCCTGCAAGAGGCAGCGACGTCGGGCGTGGCTTCTACATTTGCCAGAGAAGCGACGGTGCCGGCGGCGCGCTCATGTGGCAGGCGCCCCCGTCGCGTCTTCCCTAGCCATCGCAACAACCACGCCTGCGCCCGACTTCGGCACGGCTTCGCCCTCTCAAGGCTGCTTTCCTCCCGCCTCCTTCTCCTGGAGCCGCTCGATCGCCATCCGCGTCCCCTTGACAATGATGCCGTGCTCGACCTCGTGGAAGCGCTCCTGGAGCTTCTCCAGCTCATCGTCCCCCCCCTCCACAAACGGGATCCGCTCCGAGCAAATCACCTCGCCCGCGTCCACCTTCTCAATCACATAGTGCACCATGACGCCCGTCTCGCCTATCTTGCCGGCCTTCCACTCCCTGTGCGCGCGCTCGATGGCGTTCGCGCCCTCGAACTGCCCCGGCAGCGCCGGATGCAGGTTGATCACCGGCACGCCCGCGGCCCTCAGCGGCTCCAGGAACGCCGGCTTCAGGATGTGCATGAAGCCCGCGCAGACGACGAGCGCGGGAGAGTCGGCCAGGACTAGCGACGCCAGGTCCGCGTCATAGGCCTCACGCGCCTGATCTATGGAGCCCTCGCCATGCTTGCGCTTGTACTCGACCAGGTTGTGGTACGCCGTCGGGATCCCGGCCGAGGACGCGCGATGCAGGCCGTAGGCTGCTTTGCGGTTCGATATCACGCGCACGATGCGGGCGGGGAGGGAGCCGGAGGCGCACGCATCGATGAGGGCTTGCAGGTTGGTCCCGTTGCCGGATATGAGAACTGTGATGGGGACAGATGCGGGCATGTTTGGTGCCCTTGGAACGGCGCGCAGTTTAGTGAAATCAATTTCTTCCCAGCGTTGGTTGAGAGGCTCGAGTCACAATTTGTCTCTAGTATACTTGAGAGCGTCCGGTGAGCCGGCAAGGCGGAGTGGAAGCTGTACGAGGCAATAGGTGTGAGAGGAGAGGTGGTGAAGAGTTGAGCGAGTGACGTGGGGTTGTCGATCCTATGTCGGGCTTGGCAAGCCACAGAATCCCTGGAATCAACGGTTTTGGCGCAAGATACACTCTAGTTTTGCTTCCTTCACTGAAATCATGGCTTCTGGGTTCCATAGTTCAAGTTTCGGACTTTCTTAGTGAAATTGAGTTTACCTGAGTTCTGTTCTGACCACTTGTGCCCTTGCTTGCGCTGGAGCTGCCTGCCCTGGCATCGTCCTGCCCCACGTTCGCGGCTCCATCGAGCTCTGCAGGTCGAGGTATTGAGCCAACACTCGCGTCAGAAAAGCTCAAGAGCCACAATGTTCAGCAACGAGAGACGTCCAAAGCAGTTCTCGTAAACTATCCATAACGCACAATTCAGACCCAATTGCTCAGCAATTCCGCAAAAAGCAGGATATCACATGCGTGGAAAAGCCTCCCAGAGCGGGGCACAGGAGGAGCATGTGATTGGTCAGACGCAGCGTCGGAGCAGCTTGAACTGGCGTCATCCCTCTGCAGTTGAGAAAAAAAAAATTGCCTTCAAGAAGAATCTCACTATCAATAAGACTGTTTAAATACCTGGACGGAATTTTGTTTGCGAAGTTTTGGGGGGGTTTTTTTATTTTTCCTTTCGGCCAGAGTCAATAGAATCGGAGCAATAAAATTCTTGGGTCGAGCCGCCTGTTTCAATCGATTTTTATCATTATTTTTAGTTTTTTCCTCCATCTGGTTGGCTGTGGACAATCACCACCACACCCTACGTCAAGGCCTCTCGAGCCACCAGTACAGCAATTGAGACCGCGCAAAGCATTTGCTCCACTCAATGGCTTCAGAACAACAGCCACCTTCGAACGCCGCCTCGGGCAAGCTCTGGGGCGGCCGCTTCACGGGTCAGGCAGCCCCGTCCGTAGAACTACATCCCCAGCTGACACGAATCGTGCACATCAGGCGAAATCGACTCGCTGATGATGGCCTACAACGAATCGATCCACTTCGACCGCGCGCTCTACGCGCAAGATATCGCGGGCTCGATCGCGTACGCGCGCGCCAACGTCGCCACCGGCATCCTCACGCCCTCCGAGTTCTCCGCCATCGAGGCCGGGCTCCAGCAAGTCCGGTCCGAATGGGAGGCCGGTACGTTCGCCATCAACCCGGGCGTCGACGAGGACATCCACACGGCGAACGAGCGGCGCCTCGGCGAGATAATCGGTAAGGACACGGCCGGCAAGCTGCACACGGGCCGCAGCCGCAACGACCAGGTGGCGACGGACCTGCGGCTGTGGCTGCGCGACGCGCTGCGCGAGGTCGAGGCGCTGCTGGTGGACCTGCTGAAGGCCATCGCCATCCGCGCCGAGCAGGACGTCGCCTTCGTCATGCCCGGCTACACGCACCTGCAGCGCGGGCAGCCGGTGCGCTGGAGCCACTGGCTGCTGTCGTACGGGGCCTTCTTCGCCGGCGACCTGGACCGCCTGCGCGACGTGATCCGCCACGTCAACAAGAGCCCGCTGGGCTGCGGCGCGCTGTCGGGCAACGCCTTCAACATCGACCGGGCCTCCATGGCCGCCGAGCTGGGCTTCGACGGCCTGGTGCCCAACAGCATGGCCGCCGTCGCGGACCGCGATTTCATCATCGAGGCCATGCAGTGGGGCGCCGCCCTCATGCTGCACGTCAGCCGCTGGTCCGAGGATCTCATCTGCTACAGCACGGCCGAGTTCGGCTTCGTCCGCCTCGCCGACGCCTACACTACGGGCAGCTCGCTGATGCCACAGAAGAAGAACTGCGACAGCCTCGAGCTGCTGCGGGGCAAGTGCGGCCGCGTCTTCGGCCAGATGGCCGGCCTCATGATGAGCGTCAAGGGCACCCCCATGACGTACAACAAGGACCTCCAGGAGAGCGTCGAGCCGATGCTCGAGCACGTCAAGACGCTCAAGGACAGCTTGCAGATCGCAGCTCGGGTCCTGGCGACCTTGACGGTGTTCCCGGACAAGATGCTCGCCGCCCTCACGCCGGATATGCTGGCGACGGACCTCGCCGAGTACTTGGTCAGGAAGGGAGTGCCCTTTAGGGAAACGCATCACATTGCGGGCAGGGTGGTGGCGCTGGCGGAGAACGAGGACATTCCCATGGACAAGCTTAGTTTGGGGCAATTGAAGGCCGTGGACGAGCGCTTTGGTGATGACGTGCTAAGCGTGTTTGATTATGAGAGGAGCGTTGAGATGAAGAATGCGGTGGGAGGCACGAGCAAGCATGCAGTGTTGGAACAGATTAAAATTCTAAATGGGGTCATAGCCGGGGGCGCCTGAAGTGTCCGTTTTGGAGTCCTAGGAAAAGTTGAATGATTTTAGGCCTAGCGCGTATTGGACGTCATATCCCTCCGTGCGAGAGATCCCAGCATGCCTCTCCCGATAGAATTAGAAAGCCAACTGCCATGACTACATTGATTCAAGCTATCCATGATATATATTGCCGGCATGTAAACGTCTTAGTCTGCTATGACACGATGTGCAACTTACGGAATTACGTAGTACACCTTGGAACCAGCAACTTCCCAACTCGAGGTTGCCCGCGAGAACGTCCAGTATGTTCCTTCTCCTTTTATGACATGGAAAATAAGCTTGGATAAATAATGCGAAATGTAGATTCGTCTGCTCGCCTCTTTAGTCCACCATGCTCCAGGACGGGAAACTCAAGATCGTCACCTCCAATAGAATAGCGGTCCAAAAGGAGTGGCAATGAAATCCTATAACTCCCCTTTGCTGTCGATAACGAGAATAGATCAAGTCCGTATCTTGTCGCCTACTTAAGTTATGAACATTGCAGCCGCACTTGACATTGATCAATATTCATCACGTAAGAGCAACCTTTCAAACAATGTTACTGGCCAGGGACGAACCTCCGATTGAGTCCGCCCACTTGGTGGCCTATTGAATGGGCTGACCTCCGCAAATCAGCACTATACAGCTCGCCTGGAAATAGGCGCCTCAGCACGGAGCAGCAGTAGCAAGAGCATATAGATCTTACGACACCCCGAAGCTCTCCTGACAATATGCCTTTCTAACCGAATGCAGCTACGGAGTAACGGATATTGAGCTGTCTGGCCTTGCGACTTTGGTTCATTGTAGATCATTTCGAATTGCGACGAGGAACCAGTCAGCCGCCCATGGTCCTTTATTCCCAGGCATTTGGCAAACGAGGAGACGCTGAGCCCGAATTTTTGGAAACATGTACAACACCGGGTAAAATATCGGCACCGTATGCCAGGAACCAGATGGCATTTATATTGACATATTGATTGCGCGACTGCATCTAACGCACAACTCGCTGTTCGGCCACGTGGGCACGGCGCCTCTGTTACTTGGCCCCTGAGAGCATCCTGTTCCCTCGGCTTTGTGTTGTGTGGCTGGAGACCTGGCCGCGCGTGCCTCGCGTTTCCCCATTTCTTAAATTAACGATTTCGAGCAGCTTCCCCGCAATGGCGGTTTGTTGTGGAGATGATGTGCGAAGAATATCCCCGATGGGTCAGCGCCTCCCAGACGCCAACAGCGCTGCTGGCCGGGCACTTTAGTCTCGGGGCAAATGCGAACCCCGGAATAAACGTCTCACTGCAGATTGGACATCCAACTGACGGTTGTAGCATGCGAGGCGTGCGACCCTCGTGGCTCTCGGTAACCAACGAATATGTTGTGGAAGCACCACGAATCTAGGGCCGTGAAAACTTGTCACCAACCTGTGGCAATTCAGACTCTCAAAGGCTTTAGTAGAAGGCGAGATCAGCCCATCCGTTCTTGCTGCGTTGTCGGGCGTTGCTGCCAGCACAGTCATCGTGCAGCACTCACTCTTCGGGCCATGCGTGCCGGGGGAGAAAATGTCTCGGTGTGATCTGCGCCGCTCTCCAACGGGCCTCAAAAATCTGGAGAACAGCGCCTCTGTCGTCAAGGGGCCCAGGAGAAGCGCATGTGGAGCTTTTACCACCCGGAGACCCATGAATCGAAACAGAAAATGAGCGCCTGCACATCACTCCAGGAACAGGCAATAGAGATGTCGAGCATCCTTCGTACGAGACTGGTCCGGAGGGACCCCAATTCGAACGGAAATAAAAAGTGCCCTGCTTCGAAGGGACGCAAAGCACTGACAAATCCCTCCGTACTCCGTAGTGCGGACTCGTTTGCAAGTGGCCCGCGGGGAACCTGACTCTTGGCGGACAAGGCGTCGAGCTGTTTTCCCCTTCGAGGCAAATCGAACCGCAGAGGCGCAGCCTAGCGTCCCTGTAACCCCTGTACTTCTCCCCGGGTGCTCGGCTCCCCAACCCCATGGCCGATGCCGTCCTTTCGACCTTTGGCGTTGTGGCCGCCCGCGCAAGGCGACTGGGCGATGTCGTTACGCAATATCGTGGGCCGTGGAGACCGTGGCTTGCTGAGAATGAATCGCTGCTGGATGTCTGGCCCATGGGAAGAGCAAATGAAAGGAACGTGAGGACCGCGTTGGTCCGGACCATCTACAGTAGGGGATGCGATTTGCATCTCTTCTGCACGTTTGGGGGGCGAAATTCGTAGGGACTCACGTCGTTCTTCTTATTCCGCTCGCAAACCAGGCTTTTCGACGCATGCATGTCAGCAAATGGAAAGCTGCTAACCACGTCGGTTGCGCGCAGCGAGAATCCTCATGTCCAGAAGTGCGACGGCCGAATGAAAAAGTCACCGAAACGCAAAAATAGGCGTAGGACGTACACAAGCATAAGCTAGCCCGGAGCCTCCGTCGTGGGCCCCGGACCCTGTAGAACCTCCAAAGTCCGTACCAAGCTTCTCGCCGTGCCTGGGCGACCCTCATCCGTTTAGCGTCAAGCGGCTAGACTGTGGAGAACGGAACAGCCCCACTCTTTCCCCGAGGAGTCGTACATACCTAGATGTCAGCTGCTCGGCGGGACCAGCGCACGGCGTTCCCTGTCCAATTTTTACTTGCATATTCAGGGCGAGAGTAAGAACACAAAATTTTTGAAGGAACTTGATCGGAATCCATGGAACTTACGGGTAAGTTGTTGGGAACTGTGCAGTCATTGGGAGAAACCCCATGGGATCGGAGTATTGAACAACCATACGATGTAGATCGTCGGATGAGAAACCTACCGTTGGTACCCACCCACAGTGGCCCGCTAGGGCAGCTGGCTAGGACTCCCCAGCAGCTCCACTCCATGGGCAACTGCCTTGGACGAGTGCATGTAACTCGTCGGCACATCGTGCCATTGGGTCTGACCTATCTGAAAATAGCTAGACGGCACGGAGAGCACCGAGCAGGCACTACTGCAAGGCTGCATGCGAGTTGTGCATTCTTACCACTCCACAGGTGGTGGAGGCATGCGCTGCTTCCGGTAAGCTTAAGGCTCTACTTGCAGTAGCTCAATACACTTCGGCAAGGTCAGGCATCCGATACGTTGGTATGCATCTGGATAACTGGGCACGGCACAGTGGCACACGGCGAATCCGAGGCCATGAAAAAGAAAGAGAACTCGTACGGACCTGGGTGTGTACCTGAATCAGAGCTAGGAGTCGACCTTGCTGAGTGGAGCTTTACGGTTGAGCCGCGCCTCCACAAGTTGACAAAGTGCTTTAGTCGTGTGAATTCGAGATTAGGGCCCACTGGATGACCTGAATTCGTGTTTATGACTTCGGTGGCTTGCCTCGGGCGTTCATACATCTGCCATTCGGATGTGTCGCGGCCTATGAGGCAAACTGGATCCTTCTAGGGTAGTAAAATGTTCGCACCAACAACGCACACTACGGAGAGCCCTTCCGCCCATTTAGCGCTTCCGAACACGAACGCCGATCTGAGGGCAGCCTAAGAGTGAAGTCAAGATGAGCCTCGGCGATTAGTGCCTTGGCCGCGTCTGCCGGTGAGTGTTTGCATGTTCATCCGTATATAAAAGGCCTGCAGAGCCGGTGTCGTGGAAACCTTTTCGAATCTTTACAGAGGAATTGCCAAACCTCCCCTCTCAAGCGGCTCAAGTCAAGCGCTCGCTTGCTGTACGATACAACCTCCTTCGTTCGATCCATTGCCACTCGCTTTCAAGTCGTAGAGTATTTGATTATTCCGGACTTCATCGTCAGAATGAAGGTCGCGTCCACTCTCGCCGCCACCATTTTCACCTCCGCCGTCGTCGGCAGCCCCGTTTCCAGCCTCGCGCCGCGTCATTGGGGCAGTTGGGGAGGTTTCTGGGGTGGTTGGCACGGCTGGCACGGCAGCCACGGGGGCCACGAGGGCGAGCTGTCGTGCCCTGCCAACGGCACTCTCGCCCCGGGCGCCATTGAGCCCTCGTTGATGGTCGTCATCTCGGCGAGCGAGCCGGACACGGCCTTCGGCGGCACGCAGTGGCCCGAGATCACGCCGGACGACAAGTGCACCATCTTCAACCTCGACCTGCCGGGCGACGCCGGCAACAGCACCTGCACCCTCAAGTTCCTCTTCCCCGACCACACCCAGACGTCAGCACCGTACTACATCGACGGCGGCATGCACTTCACCTTCAACGGTTACGCCCCTGGCGTTGGCGCCGACACCTCGACTACGTACGCTATGCAGCCGGAGGATGGCCCAAACCCGCCGACACCACCAGCCCTTCTGGAGCCCGGCAACGCGTACATCATCAATGCGGGCCCTTGCCTCGTTCCAGAGGGCGTCGAGAAGTTCACCGTTTCGGGTGCGCTCTGCAGTTCCGACTCTACGTTTAAGTACCTGCAGACCTCGGGCATGAAGTGCCCGATTGGCTTCTACGTCGAAATCTCCTAAGAAGGATATGTGAGAAATAGGATGAGAGCATTTGTACAGCGTGGAATCATACCTGGTAAAAGCTCGTCGTATGTAATCTAATATTTATTGGCTTAATGAAGTCATGTTTGACGGATCTGTTGAGTTTTTTCTATGCAACCATGTGAAATGTTCGTCCTATGAGTTGTGCTCAGTACCTAATATTGTTGTTCGTCTACTCTGCCTAGAGCGAGGTCCGCCTTTGCCAAAGCCTCCGAATACGGTGTGCGGTAGACATGCATCGAAACCGACGTACCATACGTTTTAGTTTATTGGAGCTAATTGTTTTCCCGCATTTAGTAGAGGGGCTGACAAGAAGCCCTCAAAACCCTATTTGCACAGTCATTTAGCGAGCGCTGTTTTCTAGAGTACGTAGTAAGTTGTCCTGATCTGAGTATTAAGCCGTTATCTTCCGTGTTATACATCTAAAGTGAAAAAGGGTTAGTGACGACGTACTTTATAGGCCCCTGCGTGACAATATATTGGAAGGTTAAGGACTACTAGGCCGTCGACGTCGACAGTCGGCGTATTACATGGGACACTTCTATTTCGCAAGGCCCCCAACCGTAGATGACGGCCCCACCCCGTTCGCATACGTGGTATAGGTGGATCTCTAGATACCTTGACAAAGGTGTTACGTTTGTGGGACCCAGGCATCCGCCCTAGCGCAGGTACAGCCAGTGGCTTGGAGCCCCATGGATTGCCATCGTTCTGAACCGGGGCCAACGAACCCACGTGCTATTGGCGAGCCGTCCGACACCTTACAGCGTAGTACACGGCGCGAGGGCGCCTCAGTAGAGCGGTCCGGCAAGATAAAGAGAACCACAGACATGCTTTGAAGGGAGAACTTTCTGTCCTTTTAAAGAGGGCCGCCGCAAGACTTCGTTGAGCAGAAGGTCGAAATCCACTTTTCATCGACCACATATAAAGATGTACCCTCTTGCTCTCGGCGACGCCTCCCTCAAACTTGCAGCCGCAGCTGCATTTGCCTATGGCTAGTTACTCTTTGGGCCAGCTAAAGCCACACTTCGATTTTTAAGAATCATCTTGTCTTACGAAAAAGTCCCCGCAATACAAGGCTTCTGCTCGCCTCGCGCTCTGCGGGCCTAGCTTTAGCGCCACTATGGATTCCTTGGACTCGACATCTTGTCCGGAGTACGGAACGCCTAATAGCAACCATGATTCGTTCCTGAGTATGACGATCCCGGGTGACGGTCACTGGGAGCCAATACTACGACGGCGCCTGGTAGTCATTAATGGGAGTAGCGACACAAGCAGTACCGACTCATCGACGGCTCCGCTCATCCACACCCCTGAGTCCACCATCGACCAGAATCTCTTCTCAGATTTTGACGGCGTGCACTTTCATGAAAGTGGAATTCTCGACCAAACGGAAGACCCGGAAGTGGAACACGAAGTCGTCGGCGCGGTGGAGCCCAGCGATGCATCCTCCCAAGTCCCAAGAGACATGTCGTTGCGTGAACTCGCGTTCCTCGCACGCAAAGCAAGACGTCGCGCCGAGAAGCCCCGGAATCGCTTTTGGGAATGGCTGAAGTGGCTTTTCGAGAAGTTGATGACCCCACTGAGGAGGATGACGTTGAAATCGCAGGACACTGGCATACTTGAGGAGTATGGATGGTATGTACACTTTTGAGAAAAGCGGCGACCCGACATGGTTGCTTCACTTGGCAAATCTAGAAATGCTATGAGGAGCACAGCTAGTGTTAGATTTAACGAGTTTCACGTGCGGTTTGCGATGCTATGGGGGTCTAGATATCGTGTTTGGTCGAGAAGTATTAGGCCTCCGTTTGGGCTAGCAGCAAGTTAGCCACACAAGAAGTAGAGTATAGAGAGAAACGAACATAATTCTATGTCGCCTAAAATTTTGAAGACTAACTTGAGAGTCCTGAGGAAGTTAAGAGGTTGAAATAAGTCTCGTGCAAGCGAATACTCACGACCACGTGCACGCGCTCCTCTCCACTTCGCGGAAACATTTCCGGCCGAGGTCCGACGGAGGTAGCTTCAAGCACTCCACTCCACATCAGCACGAACCCGTACATCATGTAACCTTTCGACCTTTTTATTCGATACATCTACCCTCACTATGACCCCTACCCACCGCCTCACGGCTCCCACCCGTACCCAATGGAGCCTTCGGACCCGGCACCTCTCCCACCGGCGCCTCTCTTCCACGCACGCCCACCTCCTCACCTCCCTGCCATCGCGCCGCCTCCCCATCATCTACGACGACCTCGTCCCCATGCCCTCGTACCGCCTAACGCAATCGCTGTCCGCGTTCCTGCCGCACGCCTGGGCCAGCACGGCCTCGACCTCGCGCGACAGCGTCCCGCCGACGCGCCCCGCCCCGCTGCCCCCCGCGCACCACCTCGTGTACTTCAACCCGGCGATCGCGGCGGACGGGCTGTTGAAGGACGGCACGGATCCGCTGCAGAGCCCCGGGAAGCCGTTTGTGCGGCGGATGTGGGCGGGTGGGGGGGTGCGGTGGCGGAGCGGAGGCGAGGCGGGCGAGGGAGAGGGGAGGGGCATCGTCATGGATCGCAGACGGTGGGCGTGCGTGGAGCGGGTTCGCGATGTGAATATTAAAGGTGTGGAGGGGGATGAGAAGGTATACGTGGGAATTGAGCGGCGGTTTGGTGCGGTAAAGGAGGACGGACGGGAAGGAGAGGAGAGCTTGAGGAGGAGGTTGTTGACGGAGGTGGAGGAGGAATGGGGGGATGCGGAACTTGTGGAAAGGAGGAATTTGGTGTTTATGCGGGAGCGGTCGGCGGAGGAGGCGGCCAAAGCGGCAGCTGAGGCGCGGACTAAAAAGGCGTTGAAACGTGAGGGTCCTGCTTCTGCTAGTGGGCGCACAGCTTCGATATGCCCGAATCCATCGTCATCGACGCCTATTATTTCTGAGATACATTTGGCTTGTGAAGGAGAGTGCTGATATTTGAGGAGACTTGTAGCGCAAAATCTGCCAACCGTATTCCACAAGCTGATCCCCACGCCCTCACTCCTTTTCCGCTACAGCGCTCTTACCTTCAACGCCCACGCCATCCACCTCGACCCTCAGTATTGCCGCGCCATTGAGGGCCATCGTAACCTCCTCGTCCATGGCCCGCTTTCGTTCACCTTGCTCGTCACCATGTTGTATCAACATCTCCAGCATGTGTCTTCGTCCACATCAGCGCCGCAGCCGCGCATTTTTTCTGTCCAGTACCGTAACCTTGCTCCGTTGTATGTCAATGAACCTATGAAGCTATGCGCGCGGGAGGTACCTGATGCGCTAGAACCGGGCCGTTGGGAGCTCTGGGTGGAGAACCCGGATGGCGGGATGGCGGTCAAGGGGACGGCAAAGACGAGGGTATAGAGGAATTTGAATTCACTAATTTAATACGGCTGCATGCTGGGTGTGAGACCACGACTGGCCTTTGATGCTCTAATTGAGTCATATTTAGGAGCTGAGACTACTCGATACACAGAGAAAATAAAATTCCACGGCATTTCTATTACCGTGAGTTTAGTGCCGCAAACCCTTCTAGACCATCGATCAAGATATGAGCGTACATATTGTGGCGTGATCGGGTCTAAACTGTCGCCAGAAAGGTAAATAGGAAATACAAAAAATGAAATAGAAAGGGCATCCCAAGGCATTTAAAACCCAGAAGTCAAATCACGGGCATTAATATGCCAGCCACAATGGGAAAGGAAACAGGCCCAACCCAACCATATGAACTCTCCAAAATCCCATGGCTCAATCCCCCAGAGCGTCCAACGCACACTCACTTCTCAGATACCTGCCCGAGCTTCCCGACCACGCACTCGACAAGGTCGTCTATCGTGTCCACCAACTTGATACCGTACTTCTTGCAGACGATCTGGACGTTACCGCGCCTCCAGAAGCCCTCCGGACAGCAGACGACCATCTTGCCGCTGGCGGCGTAGAGGCCCAATTCCAACAAACTAATGGGCGCCTTGCCGTTCTTGTCGAAGTACATTGCGATGACGTCGGCGCGGTCCTGGCAGTCGAGCTCCCACTCGACCTGATCGCGGAAGACCGTGTTCGAGATGTCCTGGACCCAGTCCCAGGTCCAGTCGTCGCGGCGCGGGTTCAGGATCGTGACGGGCAGGTGCGCTAGCTTAGACGTGATGGCCGTCTGCCAGTTCACGGCCATGCCCATATCGATGCTGCCGGCTAGGAAGATGGACTTGCCCTTGATGACCGGCGGCGCCGTGGGCAGGCAGACGTGGCATTTCCTCTCGCCGCCGTTGGCAGGCGCGATGTTGAGAGAGGCACTCATGGGTTTGGTGGCGGCAAGTGATGAATTTGACCTGTCTGCACCGAGCCTGAAAAGCTGACTGAGGGCAGAGTTGCAATTGGGATACCTCAGGCTTTTAAGTTAGGGAAAGTGCTTTGTCCTCAAAGAAATGGCTGGCGAAGCAAGGAGAGGTATGTGGGAATGCGGAATGAACAGGGGTATCGCGTTGCGCGACAAAGCCCCTTTATAGCCTGGCGAGGAGCAAGACCGAGTTCCTTAGAGCAGGGCCGACAAGCCGACTTCGGGGTTCGCTGAGCAACAGGCGTACTTCACTAGGTTGGTGTTGATACGGCTGAGTCTTGGGGAGAATGAGGCTGAGCAGTCAGGCTGCCGAGATACTGCTCACACGGCGTTGATCACCGCAAGAGGGGCGGTGAATGCGCTGCCAGGCTTCCAAGGCTTCAACAAGTTCGACTATGACGAAGGCTAGCGGGTATTGGCTTGGCCTGCAACAGGCGCGGGGATTGCAGGGCGAAGTCTTCTGGAAAGGACCCTGAAGGCGCAGCTCTTCAGTTGCTGTCCCTCCACGAGCGGGGCCGCGGGGCTGCACGCGCTGGGCGCGGGCCCTTGGCGACACGCCGTGCGCGTCCGCGTTGTGGCTCAGGCAGCCACGTGATACCTGTGGCTTCACGATAGCTATCACACATTCTGTACAGGCAGCGAAGTAGTGTTGGCATCACGCCGCACCGAACGTCTAGGGTTCCATGCAAGGCGTACACTGTGTGATGCCCCAAATATCATGTGTGATGGCTGGCTGGGGGCACTCTGCCACATGATTCACCGTTAACCTTCGGCCGCTTAGCAGGCCCAGCAAACAACCTGGGGTGAATGGTGCCCGTTGTTTGCTTCCACCGCAACAACCTCATCACTAAGCGGGCCATGACTAAGCGGACCCTGAGCTCGCGAAACTTCGTCGGCAAAAGTATATAAATCCCCCTGCATTGCCTACCATCCGACCTTTTCTTCTCTTCTCATCTTCCCTCCTCGTCGAGGTCGTAGACTGTAGTTGTAGGCTGTAGGTGTAGTTGGAGGATGGAGGTTATGGGTTGGAGGTTGTGGGTTGGATGCGGTGTGGAGGTCTACTCATTTAGACACCTTCTCGACCTGGAGGCCACTCTTTTCCCCATAATTGCCGGTGGGGTTTTTAATGAAGGCTGCTTGACAGGCGCATCCCAGGTAGATAGGGACTAGTACCACAAGAACCTAAGTCCACGGCATCAAAGAATAGCAAGAATAGAATTCCCCGGGCCCGGGAGGAAAAAGTCAAAAAGGAATTTGTCTCATCGTGCTCTGTGATGCCCCTTCCGTGTTGTCTTCTTGGTGTTAGACTTTGATGTTCTGATGTGCCCTATCTCACTGTCAGCCTTCCCATGGATGTTATGCGTGAGTGTTATCGCTGCTTGCATCCATGTGTGGCGCGTATGTATCGCCATGGTAGCTTGGTGTTGAGGTTGCCACATACCTGCCTATTATATTGTCGTGACATGCGGTTTGTAGTTGCCTTGATGTTGACTTCCTAATGATATATCGGCGGTCCTCTTGTAAACACATCCTGCCTGTACCACATGCGTTGCGGTCCGCCCTTTCAGAGCCATGGTGTTTGGGCGTAGGCGTCTGTCTCTCACGCGTTCGCGCCGACCCGTCAGCCTGGCAGTACCGAACCTAGCGAGGCACGCATCTGCAACACTGCTCCGCGTCATGTTCTACTTGGCTGGATGCTTCGGTGGAGAGCTTCCTTCCGCAGGCCGGGACATGTTGCTAAGACCTTGTGGCGGACGGAATTGCCACAAGAATTCCCAAGTGGTTCAAGCTGCCGCCACTGCACACCAGAAGCCTCCACTACGACGACAATCGACCTCTACAACAATATCCTCCCGCGACCGTTGCACCCGCGACCGCGTCGATTACACGATATCACTTCCGCCACCGGCAACCAGCGAGCGAAGCACACCCGCTCTCCCCCCGCTCCTCATCTACGAGTTAAAAATCCGACTATACAATACCTCATGCCTTCCGACCCACAGATCGAGCACCGGCACACACTGCCCCGCGTCCTCCACATCCACGTCCCACATCTCTCGCACCAGCGCCCTGATGCTCTCGCCCAGCCGCCCGTCCGCCAGCACCGCCTGCGCCTGGTACGGCCCCAGCACGCTGGCCCGCACCCCCGCGCTCACGACCGTCCGCGCGTGCGCGAACAGGAACGCGTACGCCGCCGACGAAGCCCGCAGCCGCAGCGCGCGCGTCACGGCGCCGAAGAGCGGCGCGAAGTGCGCCGAGGCGGGGAAGGCGTGCGCGGGCGTCGGGAAAGCGGACGGAGGCGTGCGCAGCAGGGTCGAGAAGCCGGCTAGGGCGTCGATAGCCACGGCTACGGCCGCCGCTCCGCCGTCGTCGCCGTCAGTGCTGCTAGCATCGCCGCTACTAGCCGCGGCCACTGGGGCGGCGCCGTAGTGCGGCTTGAAGCTCCTGTCCCACACGGCCAGGAGGGCGCGGCCTTGCGCCGTGCTGGCGCGGCGCGCGACGGTGCAGGGAGTGCTAGCGTCGCAGGCGTTGTCGAGGGAGGCGAGGGCAGCGGGGTCGCGGTAGGCGGCGAGGACGTAGGGGAGGGAGGTGGTGGCGAGGGAGGAGAGGGAGAGGGAAAGGAAGTGGTGGAAAGCTTGGAGGAGGGTCGCGGGCTTGTTGGAGTTTGGTGTCGGAATCGGCGTGCGGTACTGGCGCTGCTTTTGGTGCGCGAGGAAGGACTCGAGGCCGCTGCTGAAGGCGAAGGAGCCGAGTGGAAGGGCAGAGTCGGCGAGTAGGAGGATGGCGCGGAGAGCTAGGGAAAGGAGTTAGTGTTGGATGTTGATTGTGATGTCCAAGGGTTGGGGCATACAGTCGTCGCCGAAGTCAGGAGTAGGAGATGCTGGGCTCAATTCAACTGAAGAATTGAGCTTGGCTTCTGCTGCGGCAAGCCGCTGCTTGAGGTCAGCAATTTCATTTCGAAGCTGCCCCGGGTCATGCGCATCTCCCATGATTTACGAGTTGGGCGGACATTGACCTGTAGCTTGAGGTCGCGATCCGACCTTGTGGGGTAGACCCGCGCCAAGGGCCGGCAAACCTTCCGAGAGGAGCCGGAGACTTCCAGCACCGCCTCATTTCAATATTTCACCTTGCACTGTCACGACCTGGTTATTAGTAGGGTCGCTTTCTTTGTCCTTTTCTAGTCAGTCTACGTTGCAGAATTCTTCCCCCATAGCTGCTGACGTGCTCTCGAACTTAACTCAGTGACAGCCCTACACATTAGGTAAGGCTCGACTGTGTGAAACGGACTTGGAGATATCATAGCTCGCTGATACGGCATGACGTCTCTAAATCATAAAGTCTGGTTCCGGATAAGCTGTCATAACCCTGAATCAGACGGTCCCTAGTATCATCAGCATTCTGGGCTACCTCTTTCGGAATGTACTGCTCTGAGTACTGGATTCTGGGTTCAAATGAAGATTGAGAAATAGAAGCTTTTAAAATGACTAACAATCCTCCCTTAGATGAGGCTTCTTGTCCAGGTGTGGTCATTATTTAGCCGGTTCTAGCTAGGCTTGAAAGCTCCCGTATTCTTAATCTTAACCGTTCAATCACATGAAAATACGGTACGAGCTTCCTAGTGCAGTCAATTCTATTGCCTTCTCATTCCTCTAGTCCGTATAGTAACTTCCCACCTCATACGGAGTAATACAGAACGCGAGAAACCAATCCAACGCCAAAGATCCAGCACTCGGGGGCACCCATTTTCTTTCCCAAACAAAAGGCATGGAGGAAACACCAGAAAACGCCGTTATCTCTTAGGAGAAATGCGGAAAGGATGTAGACACGCTGGCCGTAGCATCACTAGCGAACGGCGGGACCGGACTCAGTCATCCCATTCCTCATCTAGTTGATCTATCAGCCGGTTTTCATCATCAGAATGGTTTCCCCGACCTCTACCACGTCCGTTTATTGACGACGCTACCCTGCTGTACCCACGCCGTTGTGGAATTAGGCGCGCGCATGAGGATGTAAGAATAATGACCACGTCCTACAATGGTAGTTCGAATTAGCATATGTCTAGCAGCAAGATTTTGAAATGAACGCTTACCCTAAGGAAGAACACGATACCGGCCCAAAAGCCGTAATTGGGAAGCTGGCGCCATCCGCGCTGGTGCATGACGTTGCGCTGGTAAACGCAGCCACCGACTAGGTACACAATAACGGCCACGAGAACACTATACGCTCGTCAGCACTCTTCACAGTAGGTAATACTTACGACAGTCCGTCGCATATTGACACTCACATAACGCCGAACACGCCTCCCGGTCCCAACGTCTGTATCTCCTTCTCAATGCCTCCACAAGCCGCCCCCGAGCGTGACTCGAAGAAATACGTGCATTCGTCAGGGCTGGCGCCGACAAAGGACACGGCAGCCTGCGGCGCAAGCGGGTCCTTCTCGCAGAGGAGGGAGATGATGGTGTTCTTGCGCCTCTTCCCGGACGCTAGTTGCTTCGGCTTGCCGTATCCATCGCCCTCAGGGCGATCGTAGCCATCCTCCCCATGCTCGCCGCCGTCCCCCTTGCTCTTGTTGCCGTCACTTCCGTAGAGCTCCCTCGGATCCAACGGTGTCGGTGCTAACTCTCGTTTCCGTTCCTCACCACCCGCCTCGCACGGCGAGCCGTCCGTATAGTTGAGCACGAGCTTGCGGCCGCGGAACACAAGCTCCGAGTTCTGCTGCCCGATAGAGTACGTGTGACCGCCCTTCTCGTAAAAGGCGCTGACGTTGCGCCAACGATTCTCGTCCACGCCCACTACGTCCTCGAGCGACTCCACCACCGGCCCGCAGAAGTTCAGCGTGAAGTTGGCCCCATAGTCGTAGCCTCTAGCGTGCCAGCTCTCGACCTTGGTATCGTCGCTATCGCTGCTACCGCCGCTGGTCGACGTCGACTCGTCCGCTGCCGGCAGCGCGACTCGGATGGAGTTGAGGTCGAAAAAGCGGTCCGTGCTAGGCGAGCGGATCGTGCACGGCTTGTGCGGCTTGGAGCCATCGTCGGAGGTGGAGGCGGCTACAGCCAAGGGGTGCGAGAGAAGGGCAAGCAGCGCGGCCGCGACAAAGGAGGGAGCGTACTTCATGGTCCGCCAGCGAACATGTAACCGAACAGGGAGAGAAAAAGGGAAGGGGAAAAAGGAACGTGCGAGGACGGCAAATGAGGTGAAGCCCCGAAACCGAAAAAGCGAAGGACTCCGAGAATGCGGCTGATCGATGGAGTTGAGGACGCGTGGAGCAAACCCAGCTGCCTCCCCGTGTGGCGCGCCGTGCTGACCCGCGGCGGACTTTTTTGGCGGCGGAGGGATCCTGGCGCGACTGGGGTCTCGGCCCGTGGCTGGTGCATGCAGAAAGGCTTGGCACGCGGCTGCGGGTCATTTGCGGGCCCGGCCTCCATCGGCCGGGCTGCCGGACTGACGATTTTCCGGGTCATCGCTCTCGGCGATGGGGAGGGACGCCTTCCACTCCGCGACGTCTTGGACATCGGCGGACGAAGTGTCGATAGTGTCCTTACGATATCTGCGTGCCCATATAGTCTGCTCAAACGAGTCGGTGATCCCGAAGTGACTGCATGTCCTGCCTTCATTTCACTCACTTCCAACGCACTCAGTGCTGGTTCGCCCCTTTGATATAGCACTGAGGTTACATTTTGTATGCCTCTATGCGTTCTTTATTGGGTCATATTTCCCTTGACGTTCGGCTGTAATTTCCCCTTACTTATCAACGTTTCTGCATTAAAGCTTCTTCACAGCATGGCGGCCAATTACTGGGCCTCGAGCCAGCGCCTCCACTGGACGTTTACCAAGCCCGGTCTGGCCGAAACACGACGACAGATGGAAGAGAACGAGAAAGCGCTGCACAAGCAGTACCCGCTGCCCGAGCAGCGTCTTATCAGCATATTTCTCATGCATCGTACGTACTTTATTCCTGCAAAATGCAAGTTGAAGCTACTTCCTGCTGACAGGTGCCCGCAACAGAGGTCAACAAGCTGGCCAAGCGGATGAACTATAAGCAGCAAATCATTGCCACGGCTCAGGTTTATATCCGGCGGTTCTACACCAAGGTGGAGATTCGCCGCACTAATCCGTTCCTTGTGGTCACGACTGCATTCTATCTAGCCTGCAAGACGGAAGAATCACCGCAGCATATCCGCGTCATCCTAGCCGAAGGAAGGAACAATTGGGGAGGTAAGCTATCCAAAAAGAATAATGTACCATATATCGAGCATCCTTCTTTCTCTTCAACCGCCCACCCCCTTTTGATAATTCATTATCGCCCGCTACTCCATTTCGGCATATGTTTCATCCCACCAAACTGACCTCATCCCAACCACGCAGCCGAAATCATCCCCGACCAATCCAAAATGGGCGAGTGCGAATTCACTCTGATATCGGAGCTGAACTCGCAGCTCATCGTACACCACCCATACCGGACCCTCTACGAGCTGCAGCAAACCTTCAGCTTGCCCAACGACGAGTTCAGCACCGCCTGGCACATCATCAACGACCACTACCTCACCGACTTGCCGCTGCTCTACCCGCCGCACGTCATCGCCGTGACGGCCGTCTTCCTCGCCGTCGTCATCCGCCCCGCGCAGAACGCCCTCCTGCCCCACCAGCACCAGCACCACGCGGGCAACCTGGCCGGCGCGCTGCAATCCCTCACGAGCCCGCAGTCGGCAGCAGCCATAGCGACTCAGGCGGGCGTCCACGGGCCCACCGCGGGCGCGGGCGCGAGCGGCTCGGCCGGAGCCGCGGCCCAGGGCCGCATCGTAAAGGTGGTCAACTGGCTCGCGGAGAGCAGGATCGACATGGAGGCCGTCGTCGACGCGACGCAGGAGCTCATCTCGCTGTACGAGGTGTGGGACCAGTTCAACGAGAAGGCGTGCAAGGACGCGGTTCTGCGATTCGTGCAGGCGCGGGGCTTGGACAAGTGAGGGGGCGTCACCCGCGGTGCGCTCGGAAATAGTTGGCTCTGCCAAAGGAGGCGCGATTCAGTTGGGATTCCGTCGGCTCCGCTTGCTACTTGTGCGGTTGAAATGGACGACAGGTGCGGGGAAGCATAAAGCTGGAGCAGGCTTCATGATCGGGTTGGTCTCTCTCACTCTCGTGCCCCGTTCAGCGACTGCGGGAGTAGGATTTGGTGGCGCGATGGGTGCATGGTTGTGTCGTGGCACCTCGACCAGCGGCAAAGACTGTGGACATTAGCGCGGATAGGAGCGCGCAGACGATAAAGCGGCGTCGAACACATCTCTAGTGTGCCGTGGCGGGCAGGAGGCGCTTGGTATCAACATGTCCGGACGCGTTTGACGAATGCCGTGGGCTTTTATCGTGTCTCCGACAAGGCGACAGTCGACCCAGACTCTTGGGCGCCGGGGTCCGCCTCTCGGGATTTTGCGGCGGGCTTTAGGCTAAACGGGGCGGCGCGGACGTCGCGCCCAGCCAACGACGTCGCCGCGCGTCGGGCTACCCGCGTCAGAGCTCGAAGCTACCCCACGATCGATAGCTTGGAAGCTACTGGCGGAGCTAGAAATTTTGCTCGAGCACATAAATGGACCCTTCTTCGCGCCATGTGAATGAGGGCCCCCATTTTCCACTCTTTATTCCCAGTGTGATTTCTGACCCAGTCTATTCTACTTCACTCGGGGCTGAATTGTCACTGATTGGAGGACCCTTGCTGCCGCAATGGCTACTGGAATCCTCAAAGTCGAGGGCGAGAATGTTGTCGGGAATGAAGGCAAGCCCGTCATTCTACGTGGCGCGGGACTCGGCGGCTGGATGAAGTGAGACTTGTCTTAATTGCGCACCTTTGCCTAGACTGCTAAAACTGAGCAATTCATCTAACCCTTCACAGCATGGAGAACTTCATCACAGGCTACCCAGGCCATGAATCGCAACACCGAGCTGCCATGCGGAAAGCTTTGGGCAATGAACGCTACGAGTTCTTCTTCGACAAGTGGCTCGAATACTTCTTTACCGAAGCCGACGCCGAGTTCTTCGCCAGCAAGGGTCTCAATTGCCTCCGCATCCCGTTCAACTACCATCACTTTGAAGACGACATGAATCCACGAGTGCTCAAAACTGAAGGGTTCAAGCACCTTGATCGCGTAGTTGATGCGGTATGTTTCGAGGAATCTACAAGGAGAATGTTCGAACGTTCACTAATATTCCGTTGGTCCCATAGTGTGCCAAACACAAGGTTTACACCGTCCTGGATATGCACACCGTCCCAGGCTGCCAGAATCCCGACTGGCACTCCGACAACCTCACCAATTATGCTGCCTTCTGGGATCACAAGGACTTCCAGGACCGCACGATCTGGCTATGGGAGGAGCTAGCCAAACGCTACAAGGACAACCCTTGGGTAGCCGGATACAACCCGATCAATGAGCCGTGCGACCCGTTGCACTACCGCCTGCCGGCATTCTACGACCGCATCGAAAAGGCTATCCGGGCCATTGATCCAGAGCACATCCTATGGCTGGACGGCAACACATGGGCCATGGAGTGGAAGTTCTTTGACAAGACGCTGCCCAACTGCGTGTACGCGCTGCACGACTACTCCTCCATGGGGTTCCCCAAAGGCGAGCAATACGCAGGCACGGCGGAGCAGAACGCTAAGCTAGAGCGACAGTTTCTCCGCAAAGCTGAGTTCATGAACAAGCACGAGACGCCCATCTGGAACGGCGAGTTCGGGCCCGTGTACGCGAACCCGGAATTGGACGGAGGGCCTGCAGTCGCGGCCGAGACCAACGAGCGCCGCTACAACCTGCTCGACCAGCAGTTGCGCTTGTACGACAAGTACAAGATCCATTGGAGCATCTGGCTGTACAAGGACGTGGGCGTGCAGGGCATGATCCACACAGACCCGAACAGCAAATGGAACCGGACAATTGCGCCCTTCGCGGCGCGCAAGCGCGCCCTCCAGCTCGATGCCTGGGGCCGCTATCCGTCCAAGCAGGTCGAAGATGTCATCGACCCGCTCGTCGCCTGGATCGACAGCGTCGCGCCCGCTAGTAAGAACATGTACCCGACCAATTGGGCCACGGAACGCCAGATCACTCGACTTATCAACCAGTTGTGGCTGTCGGCCTGCGTGCAGGATGAGTTCGCCGCCCTATTCAAGGATATGAGCTTCGAGGAGCTCGAGGAGTGCGCGCGCAGTTTCCACTTCGACAAGTGCGTGCAACGTGAGGGGTTGAACAAAGCACTAGAGGCACATGCAACGGTCGGGGAGGTGGCGCAGGGGTTTGTGAGGGCGTCTGTCGGCGGGCCCGGTGGCGGCGGCGATGCGAAGGACGGCATGTTCATGGAATAGCGAGTTGATGCGGCCGGGTTAATCGATATGGTATCCGCTGCATTCCTAACACTCCGGCCTCTCTCGTCTATTCCAACCAGATTTGCCATTTTGGTTTCGATGTAAATATCCAACCGCTCGCTTTTAGTCTAACTCAGCCATCTAACCGATTCGCACGTTGGCCTTCACTCCTGCTCAATCTCGAACAATGTCTCCGCCAATTTTGCGACCCCGTCGTCTTCCGACCCCTTCAACGCCTCCTTGATCTTCTCTACCGTCTCCGCTCTTAGCCCTTCCTTCTTCCTCGAGTAAATATCCACTCCCGCCGGCGTAAACAGCGTCTTCGAGAAAAACGTAACCACCCAGTCAGTTCCCGTGTTCTGCGGCTCACTCCCCTCTTCGACAGCTTCAGTCCCGTACCCAAGCGTCTCCCACCGACTGGTCGCAATCACCAGCCAGCCCTTGCCCCGCCAGTTCCACGCCCACCCTTCGTTGGTACCCGCCTCCGCCGTGTCCACCCCGTGCACGCTCTTCACCTTGTCGCTGCCGCTCGTCTGGTACTCGACCAGGTCGTCGACGCGCACAGGCCCGCCCGTCGAGTCCGACGCTAGCGGCGTGTATGTGATGCGCACGTTGCGCTTGGATTTCCACATTGACAGCGTCGAATGCGTGACGTGCCAGGGGCCAGCGAGCCAGGTTAGGGGAGGGGGCGTGAGGGTCGCGGGTAGGGGTTTGGAGGCAGAGGAGGTGGAGGGAGGACGGAGGGTTATGGAAGTGCTTGGGGGGACGGACATGGTTGGTTGTGCGAGCTTTTGGTGTTGTAGAGTTTGTAGTGATGAGTTGATATAGCTGCCGGTGGTAATGCTAGCACATAAGTTGTTGTGATGTCGAGGACGAGGAGCTGAAGATGTTCAATATGGCTTTGTCGGGGTTAAGACGAGACGCTTCTGAAGCTTGTTTTGTTTCAGATCAGCTTGGTGAAGCTTCCTGTGACGTAGCCGGGAATAAATATCCCGGGGTATTTCCGAGGGTACTCGGACTACGAGTGAAATTTAGTGCACAGCAATATCTCTAAAGGTATTGGGTATTCCGTCATATATATTCATGCCTATGGCTGTCATTTCATGGAACTATCTTGCATATAACGGGTGAACACCTATCAATTCGCCTACTTTTCTCCCATTTTCTTTATGTGGCTGCCAACACGTAATAGAGCAATCGCATAATTCCCTTATTTCGGATTTACTTCTGCACATTAAGAACGTCTTGCCCAACAGCTTCTTGTACAGAAATCATCGCAAACAGAATTTATTCTCATTGGCTTTAGCATCAGCTACTGGAAGATGCATGACTCTAAAGCATATGTAGGTGTCCTACTCTTTAAGCTAGGAACGCATATCCACTTTTGATTAGCTACTGATATTGTTTCGAGTGACCTAGTAAACAGCATTACAGAAAAATATATGCAAGGCTCTTTCAGTAAACAATTCTTACTTTCTAGCTAACTAGAACAGAATCTTGCAAACAGATAGGAATAATTACTCCCGTTCGGTGAATCCGCAATTCGACAAAGGAATTCGTTTTGTTCGAATTATCCAAGTGTTTGTTCTGTAGCTACGATTCTCAATGAGATCTATTTGTCCTATATCATATAAGCTACAAACAGGGTGCTTATACATATTATCGATGAATCTTCCGGCCTAATAAGCATAAAATATCTCGGTATAGTGCAAATCGGCATTCTAGAACCTAAATTCGAGCACTACAGTCACGAGACATACGTACGTGCAGTGCTGAGTCAAGCCTCAATAATAAGCCTCCTACAATAGCCTAACATTGTAACTTTTTACCACCCTCCGGGCTAATTGGAAATCACTAGGCCTTGTTGAAGGGACGCAGCTATCGGTTGTTACTTCTCTAGCATAGAGACCTCGGATAGACTGCCAGTTTGGACGGACGTTTTGGCTGGTACCCAGCAGCGTTTGAACTCTCAACGGAATCAACATTCGCGTCTGAGGCGATCGAAGGGGTCTGCGCGAAGAAGGAGTCCGGGCGAGACATTTCTCCGTTTCTTTCTTCTCGGCACTTGACAATTTGTTCCCATCCTTTGTCGGATATTTTCGCAAAAGGTTGCCACGGCTTAGCATCCTGTTCCTGTTTTTTCCTGCATTTCTGGCAGTATTCGTCGCTGTTTGCAGTACCATAATCGATGGGATAGTCGCACGGCTGGGGCTTGCTGTCCGACACTGTCGAGCGTATGCAAGGATCACCATAGAAGCGATCCCGACCCCAGTGAGAACATTTCGTGTGAAATACATGTTCCATATAGCACATACCAATAACCCCCGCATGGATATTCCTAGTTGCACGCGGAGTATATTGTCTAGCAGGGGTTATTGTCCTTGAGCAGCTAGGAGCGCATTGGTAATGCTGCACCGCAGAAACGGTTACGTTCAACTGTACAGGTGAGGTAGGTGTCAACCACCTCTTGAGGGCGTGCTCCATTACAATTCGAAAGCTTTCTGCGATATATATATGACCGCAATTTTCAAAAGCATTGTACCACAACGCGCAGTTCCGGGAACAAAGTCGACCCATTGCTAGGCAATAGGCAAATGACAGATCTACAATGACCGGAGTAATAAGGAACAAGCAAAATATAGGCAGTTTTGACGACGTGCGGGTACCCATTGTCCAATTTCCGCTGTGAGAGGGGCATGGCATGGAAACAATGTAACATTGCACAAAGGAAAGCCATCGAGTCCTGATGAGACAACAATGCCATTGGACTAAAGCTAGCTGACCGGGTTCCGAGTCACCCGGGGTTCCAACTCACTGACCCGAAACCACCCATCCTCATGAAAAATCGTGTTTATTCTCTCAACGTAGTTACAATTGCCACTCTGTACACATAGACTGAAGTGTTTGAGCTGCTGTTTCAGCTGCTACTCTTTCTGCTGCCCGTTCCTCAGCGTCGGCATCCCGTTGTGCCTCAAGAAGTTGTGAGGCCTGTACAGCAACCATGATTGTATCTATATCTGCAAATCGTTGATTTGGATTAACACGAACTTTCTTTCGTGGCTGTTGAGGCTTAAGAGCCTCAAGTTGACTATTTAATCTTTTATTTTGTGTTTCAAACTCT